>JANHFX010011685.1:0-29849 GCA_027560015.1 Chloroceryle amazona | reverse complement strand
CCTTCCAGCACCATGAGGGTGGCTGTCATTGGCCTCTCCCCTCAGCAAGGCTGGCTGCCTGGGGTGGGGGCTTCAGGGGCTCTGCCCTGGTGTCCTGCAGTGGAGAACAGGCTCTTCAGAGAAGGAAACACATCCCCAGCATCAAGGCAGCCAGTCAGAGGATTCACACCCTGGAGTTTAAAAACACCAGCCTTTTGCTCAGATGAAGATGCAGGGAATGTGTTACAGCAAAGCAGATGCATTTCAGGCTGCCCTGTCCGCTGACTTTTAATTAGTGATGTCATCCTGCCACATTTCCATGTGAGGGATGTGCTAATCAAGAACCTTCGTGGAAGTTCCTGGGAGGGAAGGTCCCTACACAGCCACCATCACAGACAGTGAAGTCACTGATGGAGAAGGCTGCCCTGCTCCCCTTGGTCTCAGTGCTGTGCCCCAAAACCCACTGAGTGATGGGACTGACTCAACATCAACAGCAGGGACAGTTCTACCTAATCAAGAGTTAAAAGTATTTCCAGCTCTTAACCACTGTTCAACAGATATAATTAGTTACCCACTGCCTCTAGTTTAATTGCCCATAATTTTGATCATTGTCAACTGATTTTATTCACATGAACATGTTTAGGCAAATACTCACTGTACCTCCTGCCACTGAATTCCCTGTGCCTATTAAGTACCATAAGCCTATAAATAAAAACTGAACGGTAGCAAATAATCACATTACAAATCACAGAATCACAAAATGGTTTGGGTTGGAAGGAACATTGAAGATCAACTAGCTCCAACCCCCTGCCATGGGCAGGGACATCTCCCACTAGACCAGGTTGCACAAGGCCCCATTCAGCCTGGTCTTGAACACATCCAGTGTGGAGCATCCACAGCTTCCCTGGGCAACTCGTTCCAGTGTTTCACCACCCTCAGAGTGAAGAACTAATCACAAGAATTGGTGCTCTGTCAGAGTTATTTCATCTGCAGAAAGCCTGGGCCAAACAACTCTTTGCAAGTCTTTGCAGCAATACTTTATCTGATAAAATGGCATTGACCATTGACTGCTATGATGACCTAATATTTATGATTTCTCCAAGGTGGCAATGGAAATAGCATTCCTCTTTTGGAGGATTACCCTTTCATGGTAAAGCCCCATCTCCTGAGATCAAGTTCCTAACACTTGTTTCTCTCTGCTGTGCTTCATAGGTTGAGCAGATTTACTTTAGTTACGTACAGTACACTTACTTGCAAATGCTTTCAAAGTTATGGCCACGATTCTTATCCCCTAAAGACTGTTAATTAAAAAAATCTACTCATTAACATCACAGCTTTATTTTGCATGATGTCAGTGATTACATCTACTGTTACTCTTGACAACATCTTGTGTAAACCTGTATCCTACAATTAATAGGATAGTAACTCCTGGTCAAGAAGGAGAGATGACAATTATTTTACTCTCAGTCTGCGCTGAATTTAAGCCCTGACATGTACACCTGGTCATATTAAATGCCATTATGGTTATGGTCTTTTAATTCATAGTAATTATAAATATATATTATTCTAACCAAACACAGAGATCTGGATAGAATATGTAGTAACTAAGATTCTTGGTCTTGTTGTAACCTGTAATGAACACCATAATTTCCAACAGTCTGGTTTAGTGTTTGCTTTTATGAATATTTTCACTTCTGCTCCCTAATAAAAAGAGAGAGAGAGAGTTCACCTATACGAGTGGGTGCGTGTCACTCTACACACAACCTCGTCTGCTGTGGCCAAAGGAAGGGGACAAAGGAGCACCTCTGGAGAATTGTACAGAAAAGAGAAAAGCACACACACAGACTCAGAAAAAGATATCCCCTCATGCCACAGCCTCCCCGCTCAAGCAGCTTCTGGCAGAAAGCAGAAGAAAAACCTTCACAGAGCAGTTTGCTTCCCTGCAGGGGGGACAAAGAAAGCAAAAAGCCGCAGTGGAGCTATTTATGCACTGATGAGAGTTAAAACCAGTTCCTCTCAACTGTCCCTCATAGGAGGAAGCTTTGGAGAAGACAAGATGTCTTCTCCATTAAAACCACTGACCTGATCTTCACATATTGATTTAACAGACACTAGCATAAAGGAAGCAGCCATTCTGCCCTTTACATCCCTCTGCCTGGCATAGCTGGCAGAGCCCAAGGGTCAGCACAGCACACTATGCAAGACCATAGTCCAAAAAATCCAGTGGACTCAACAAATATTGTTCCATTTAAACACTTGTCCAGACCTCTGACCTTTCTCACTCCACTAAGACTTGAGAGAGTCTCACCACTCAGTCTCTGGTTTGGTAAGTCCCACGTGGCTCAGGACTAACCAGCTACCCACAGGATCAGAGCTGCCTAAAGCCCTCTTCAGAGGTACTCGGCAAAAAATACATCCCAGGTAAATTAAAACATATGGTTATTCTCTATCTCACTGCAGGTATTAATAGGAAATTGCCTTTTTTTTTTTTTTTTTTCCCCTGGCAAAAATGTGTTGTAACTTAGGCACGTCAGATACCTTCTTTTGTCAGGTTAACGACAGGCTTTTACATCCCCAGCTTTATTACAGGAATAAACCTCTGCTTTCAAAGGAAATAGCTTTAGGCTGCATCACATGTTGTATCTCCATATGGTGATAGTTATAAAACCCTTCTCTTAGACATAGCCAGGAAAACTCAAAGTTGCTGTCAAGGCTGACATAACAGTCTGCTTTATCTCCTTAGTGGATGAGCAGCCTAAAATAGCCTTTTTCACACCGAATGCTAACACAGTTCTGCTTCTATGTATAAAGCCATGGATTTATTGCAAATCCGCTGATAAAACTAGCATTACAATAACTTCTGCAGACTGCTTAGTGATTTTTTTTCCACCTTTAGAAAAATTTAATATACTCCTACTACTTCTCATTTTAAATCTTTTTTAAAGTTGCTTCAGGAAAACAACATTTTTTTTTTTTCAGTGCACTCCGACGTTTCCTAATTTGACAGGCACCTCTGAAAACAGACATGAGCTAAATGATGCTAATTCATGTATTTGGGCTAAATCTGTCATCTAGCAAAGTGAAATTAAAATGATATATACCCCACAACTTATCAAATGTCCATCTAATAGCATCGGGCTCAAACCGATTGCCAGCTTTGTTGGCAATGGTGCTATCTAGCTATTGTAAGCTTTCAGAAGGTTTTCTCCTGCTTGCTTCTTCCAAATTTCTCCTTTCTCTCTGCTGTAGTTACTGGCAGGTTATAACTACTCCCTCACGGTAGATGGGAGTTCAAGATCTGATGTAATTCTGGTAACAATAGACCACACCTTTCCGTGGAAAGTTTCTAAGGTGTGGTAACAATTACCATGTCTTGTGCTCCAAGGGATGGGTAAATTGGTAAAACACAGCTGAACTGGTAGGTGCTATTATATAATGGACACAGGTTGAGCTCCAATTATTTAGTAAGGCAATATTTTAATTGTTTTCTAAAAGTTCTGAGTTAGCTCAATGGAGGGTTTAAATGTGAGAATCTTCCTTTAGCACTATTCAGCAGCCGCCTTCCATTTCCTGGTAATTAGTAAATGCTGGCCTAGATATGCCAGTGCCAGAGTAGAACAAAGGCAAAAGAAGCCTTGGATAAAGCCAGAGGGGAGGGGTTCTCTGTCTTGTTTTCTACCTCAACAACTTGTTTATGGTGCTCCTTTTTTTGTTTGAATTTGGATGTGGGTTTTAGGGGGTGGGTGGTTTTTTTTGTTTTGTTTGTTTGTGGGTTTTTTTTGTGTTTTATTTTTTAAAAAAACAAACTTCATTTTTACTAAATACAGAAGATCCCATGCTGATACCATATTCACAGGCAGTTGTGCTGGACACCACTTCCACACACAGCAGATAAAGTCTTCCCAGGAGAACCTTGGCTAGCCAGACATCTGAAGCAGATGGAAATTCAGGAGGAGGTGGGGTGAATGTTTGCATGTCAGATCTGGTATAGTGACACTTGCATACTCCTTTATTACTCATGCACTGACTATCTAGAAATCACTTTTAATTCAGATAATTACTCTGATGTTCAGGTCTGATAATTTGCTTTTAATGCTCCTGTATGTTGCTCACCTCCATTTACTGAGGTGACATTAGTTTTTAGGAAGGGCAGTTTAACAACTGTCACAGAACTGAAGCTGAGCCATCCAGGAAAGGGCAAGATGTTCCCTAAAAACCTCAAGCAGAATAAAAATGAAGAACAGATCTGGCAGCATAGTTTGCATTCCTCATTATTATTTGCACTGTCTGTGTGTTGGAGATGGCAGAAGAAAGTCAAGTCCACTCTGAAACATCTCTTCCTTGCTCCTGAATAATTTAGTTTGTCTGTATAAGAGAAACCCATAGTATTCAGACAGACTGTCCCACTGTTTTCACCTCCTTGCTTTGTTTACACGTGATAGCATGACAGAGCGTGTTTCTCCCTTACCATGCAAGTAGGTGTTATGATTTATGCTTTATTTTCTTAAATAGACTCCTACGACAGACTCCTTCTTCTTCAAAACATAATATCCACTGCACTTTTATTTTTTCACAGGCATCAGTTTAGGTTGTGTTCACACTGTCGTTTCTCTAACCCCCGAAGAGAGGCCACCTGGGTGGAACTGAGCAGTGCCTACTGAGAGCTGTCTGTCAGCCACCACCTTGAAGTAAGAAGCTGATTGAGGGGATGTGGAAAGGAAGGAAGGGTTCAATCTCCAGACCTCTTGAATCCTTGTCCTTTTTTACTGAAACACGTGGGAGAAGAAATATTTGTCCCTCTGGTATAGGACAGAAATCACATTTCTACCTGGGCAGCACAAATCATATGATTTTTAGCCTGTGCCAACCTGAGTGTGAACTGACAGGTTCACTTTACAGGTGAAAGTAATAAAACCTCCTCCTTCAAACCAATGATTCTTTACCATTGAACATTACATTTTGAACTACTGAATAGAATTAAATCATTGCACATGTCCACCCACAGCAATTTCAGGTTGTAAGTACTAGCACTTATCGGTGACTTTGCTGTTTTACAAGGTAAAATGACAGAAATCTTCCATGATATGTTACAAGAATTTCTAAACCAGCTAAAATATGTGTAACTTTGTAGATAAAAAAAAAAATAAAATACCATGGTACTTCAGAGGAGAAAAATATTGACTTACTTGACAGCTACTGCTGAAATAAAGCAGAGTAAATAGTACCAGGACACTGCACTTCCTACTGGATACACACTTCTTGATTAAATTTGCTGTTTCCCAAATGCATGGAGAGTATTTACATCACAGATTAATTCTACCTGGAGCGAAAACTTTCTGAAAACCTTGTCACTCGGTAAATACCTTGTGCTAAATGTTTAGGTTAAATTTCAAAGTCTTTTGGCCAGTTACATTTTGTCATGTCCTACTGTGCAATGTTTTTCTATTAAACATATTTCTGAATTGGTATTGCTCTGCTTCATTATTCTGAAGCAATTTCTGGAGGAAATTCATAGGATAAGGGTTTATCATGTCTTTCCAGATAAAAATGCCTCTCCTAAACTCTTGATATCTTAACAGTCACAAGGTTTCCCAGACTGGTTACTATGAGTGTTGTAAGAAACAAGAAAAATATTGTACTTACAAGGTGATGAACTTATAAACTTATAAGCACAAAGAGCCAAAGCTAATTCAAATACCCCCTATAGCTTGCCTAAAAAGAGATATCCCCTACTGCAGGAAAGTGCAGAGATCTATGTGGGAAACAGACACTGAGATAAAAAGTACTTTTATTTCCCTGCTTTTCTGCTTCAGGTGAAGCCACCTGAGCTCTTTTGTAGGAGACCACTTTATACTCTTGTATATAAAACAGGGAAAAATCAAGTTTACTGTGAGTTTGCCACATACAGAGGCTGTTTTGTAATGTACCCTCATCCAAGCTTTCTGCTTTTGAGGAATGAAAAGAAAAGCTGGTAGTAATAAGGCAGATTTTATTTGGTTTTAATAGAAAGATTCAGAACATTTATATGACAGCTTCTACTCAGCTAAAACTTTTCTAACCTTAGCTACATTCATGTTTTTCATATGTCCCAAAATCTGGACCTTTCAGCCTATCACAGATCTCTTTTTTTTTCAACATATAGTGCCGTTAATCATTAGATACCTCTGTTTTCTGACCATGAGAACTGGATTATATGTACCACATAACATCCTGCTTGCTTCAAAATGCTAAGGGCTCTTTATCTCTGTGTTAGTTTTATCTATTCAGCACTGTCATTATAAAATTGGATACTAGTGGAAAATGGGTCACATAAAAAAAACAAACCAAACCTTCCAGAAATGATGCCCCGAGACATAATAAGAATCCTTAAATATCTCTATTTCAATGGGTTCAGCGGAGCTATAGCAACTGAAATAATTCTTTTTATGGTAGTCAATGACCAGGAAATAGTTCTGCATATTCAGTAATGCTTCATCACTCATTCTTTACGCACTGTAACAGCTTATATTTCAATTTATACGTACGAGTTTGGTCTCAGGAGGTTAGTGGTATTTTCATATATTCATAGAAGCTCTTAGTTTCATAAACATAGTGCCATGAATAATTGTCGTCACCCAAGAGGGATGTAAAGTCTACCAAGTTCTTTTTTATTTTAAATTGAATAAACCTTTAGCTCACACCAGAGATTTCTTGGGTTTAAGTATCTCCAATTAATTACTAGCAGATTCATAAGCTAGCCCATATTTCCTGGAGAGGCAGAATTCCTCCAGACAGGCACATCCAGAATGCAACACTCACTCACTACAGATACCACTTCCCACTGATGGTGCCAACAGCATCTTTCTTACATCCTGAACAGCTGCAGTCTTGAAAATATTTACCACTTTTTTTTTTTTATCTTCCTTTTCCCCTTCTCCAGGGTGTCATATGAGATCCGACAGTGTATCACTAACTTTTTGAAATGTCCAGGATATAATTTGGAGCCAGGCTGTTTTCACAATGTGGAATTATTTTAATGGATTTTAAATAAGAGGCACTTACTCCTTTTACTAAATATGGTTTATGTCAGCTTCACTTTTCAAACTGCCTGAATGCATGAAGTCTCCTGAAAATTTATAATATATACACTATGAGGTGATACCTAATTTAATTTGTGCTATGAAAGTCTGATCCAGTTCTCATAGAAAAGAAATGAAAAACATTGTGTTGACTTAATGAAAAATGGATCCAACCCTAAAAGGGGGGGAGGACTCAGCTTATATGATCAGACATGAGAATATGGTATTTTTTTCAGTGTTTAAGCAGCGAATGAAAACTCAGGAATCTCTTATTAGAGTGAAGGAGAGAGATAAACACCTATTACCAGTGAAGTCAGCAGAGAGAACTGATAGAAATGCTTTCAGATGAATTGTACCATTCTGTCAAATGATACAAAACCCCAGCAGATGTTATAGCCTCAGGTTAAAATCAAGATCCGAAATAAAAATGTCTTGCATTAGACTCTACTGCATGTATGAACATAAGAACATATATTTAGCTCAGCATTTTCATCATTTTCACTTTACATTTGCATTGCTGATCTCATCTAGGATTCTACCCTTTTTTTCATTGCAGTCAGAAACCTGCTCTACTCCTTCCTTCGGGACTTGCTTGGAGAACATGTATTTCAGTCCCTGTGGAGCACTGCATCAGCGCTATAAGCTGGCTTTTTATTGAACTCACATGCTACAGCTTTTGGATTTTGCAAACAGTACTTAATGTAGGGATAAAGAGTTCCCTGAAAAGAGCTTTGGCCACCTCAGCAGAGGTCTTCCTGTGCTCTGCATATAATACGTTGGAGAAAACAGTCTTCCTGAAGTTTCTGGCATGGTTTTGCTCCCTTAGATTGTCCTGAGGGAAGCACAGCAGCTGAACAAGGTGAATTATTCTGTGCTGCTAAGACTGTGAGTGGGCATTTGCGGCTACCTGTAATTAGCTCTGACCCCCTTCCTGATAACTTCCACATAGCACCAAATAGACTGAAGCTGTTACCACTCCGTGGATGTGAAATGAGGTGGCACCCATTTCTTTCCTCCCTCTCTAAAACTCGATGCAGCATTAACCTCTAATAGGATAATTACCCTGTATCCAGATCCACCCTCTAACAAAGCTGGTCCTTAGAATGTGAATAATCATCACTAATGAAATGCTGAAGCAGAATCTATTGAAGCTTCTAATACTTTTATACTTACAAAAGACAGAGCAGTAAACTTAGCCAGGAGGTGGATTTTTGCAAAATCATGCTTAGAGATGACTAGCCACCATCAGAGAAAAGAAAGTTACTGAGCTTACAGTCAGCTCATAGGCTTCTTCTAGTTAATCTATCTGGTTTTGCAAGGGAAAAATTAAGTGCAGGTTTTCTTTGGATGGATGGCTCCTATAACTGGGAACTACATAGAAAGAAAAAAAATCACATGCTCTTTTCAACAGAGACAATAAAAAGATATTTAAAAGTGTATACATTAAGCATGGACTAGAAATATTAATTTTAGAAGAAAGGCAAATGAGGCATTATTAATAAAGATGGTGAATAAGGAAAAAATAGCTGCAATGGATTTGGTGAGTACATTAGGAATAATAAAATCTTTTTAAGTTTCCCAGCATTAAGTAACATTAATTCCATTGTACTTCTCTAATCCAAATATACCTGTTTACCACAGGGCAGCTATCTACTGTGTTGAACAGTAAATGTATGCATTTATGTATATAATTCTTGGTCTATGTTAAAAAGGAAAGTTAAGGTAATGTACTGGTTTGTATTTAGGGTCTGTTCCACAGCCCACTGGAGTCAGATGCAGTCTCCCCCTGGCTCCCCAGCACTAAATGGAGCCTTATTAATGTGCGATGTTTCATATTGGGGAGTGTAATTGCTCTCAGCCCTGTCTGCCATTCACCAGAACAGTGTATTTACCACTTTTCTGTGGTGAGACAGTGAGTACCAAAATAATGACTCAAGCTCCCTACCAGGTTGTATAGCTCTATATTGCCAGGAGGCTGTGGAGAGCAGCAGTGACCAAAAAAGATTTGCTGCTGCTCAACCCTCAGCAGCCCAGTCTCAGCAAAACCTGTGAAGTGAAGGCAAATTGCTCTGAATTCTCCCACTTGCGTAAGGCCGGTGATGAATTTTATGCCCCTGGATGTTGTGTGTGGTGGAGTCAGGACCCCCACCGGTGCTTCCCAGCTGCACTGTGCTCTTTTCCCCTTCCAAGGAAGAGGGGTGGCCAGGCTGACGCTGCTGACCGTGCAGCTCCAATCATCTGCCTTCTCTCTTCAGCAACAATGTGCTGCCAGATGACAGAAGCCCCAAACCCAAAATGAACTGTTAAAGAATAAAGAGGGACAAGGTAAGAGCTAACACGAAATATTTGAAATCATATTCTCCTCTTTGTAAATGTTCCATATATTTTGCTTAGTGAAAATGATTTGTGAGGGGAAAGAGATAATTGCTGTTTATAAAAGTGTCAGCATTCGTTATCACTGTGAAATAAGAGCAAATCCTAAGAAAAAAAGTTATCTAAATTATGAGAGAGGTGGTTGAACCTCACAGGGGTGACATTTAAGACTGTAAATATTGGAATGAAGCAAACAAGTGAATAATGCCTTTCCCCAAACCACTACTCGTAATAACTGACATTTTAAGTCCGTATTTGAACACCTTGATGTGTGTTAAAGACTATCGCCACATTAGAATATCCATTTCAAATTTGAAATGTTACGGCAATAACTCCTCACCACCTTGGGGAAAGACATCAATGTCAAACCAAATTAACTCATCAGCAAAGACCAGCTTGTCTGATGTTATAATGTGGACTACGAAGAAAGAAGAAGACATTTGTACAGAGGTAACCAGAATTAGAATTATTATTATTCACTTTGTCTTGTCTGTGTTGTACTGAGCCCATCAGTTGCTGTGTACCCATTTTTGGGCAGTGAACATCTGAGTTTTATTAATAAAAAATACCTTTATTATTTACTCTGATGTAATCAAAGCCAGATTTGCATTTCAAAAGGAATCACAGTGTTTATTCCCTCATTAAACAATGAAAGAATATTCTTCATTTTTCATCTGGAGACAGGTTTCATATTTTGAAGTGATCCTATTTAAAATTTATATCCTTTTATGCTGAGGATGTTACCTACTGATTAAAACAGGGATCCAGCTCAACTGTCCAAGTTACTTTACATCACTCTGAGACATCAGCACTCATAAGAAGAGATTGATAATACCTGCCTCCCTCATGCAAAGATGAGGCAAGGTTCATTACCTCTTTGTAAAGTTTAAATGAAGCATATTGATCCTGTGATGTGAGGAAGATCTTGTTCGTTCTCGTGACCTAGCATTAAATTCATGTTTCGCAGTCAGAGGCTGGAATAGTTGGGCTTTGGCCTTCATTGACCCACTGATTCACTCAGACATTATGGTAAAATAAGCAGAATAGAAACATAGAATCATTGTATGGAATGGTTTGGTTTGGAAGGGACCTTAAAGATCATCTAGTTCCAACCCCACTGCCACAGGCAGGGACACCTCCCACTAGGCTCAAAGCCTCATCCAACCTGGCCTGGAACACATCCAGTGATGTAGCATCCACAGCTTCCCTGGGCAACCTGGGCCAGAATCTCGCCACCCTCAGACTGAAGAATTTCTTCCTAATTTCTAATGTAAATCTCCCCTCTTCCAGTTTGAAGCCATTAACCCACGTCCTGTCACTACAGGCCCTTGTAAATAGTCCCTCCCCAGCTTTTTTCCCCAGCTCAGCATGTAGCTGAGCATTTAAACATCAATACCTCTACTGTAAAGGATAAACTGGTGTCAGATTAAGCAGCTCCCCTGAAGTTTAGCTTTCACACAGAATAATGCACCTCGCATGTGAGGTAGGCCAGCTCTTTCTGAGTTCTGTTCTGTTCTGTTCTGGATGACTTCCCTTGACCTGTCACCACCCTGAATGTGAAAGTCCTGCTACTGTAACATTCTTAGGGCTTAACAGATTTGTTTCATTTTTATATTCATTCTCAGAAAATATTTGCATAAGACTTTACGAGCATGTTGTCTTCAGCGAAGGAGGTGTGTTTGTTTATTCTCAGATGGCTTTTGGACTTACAGACCTTTTCCAGCTCAGCAGTTGTAGCTGAATTACAGTCCTGATTCCAAGCTCAAGCAGAATAAGCTAATTGCTGAGAGACTTCATGTAGACAGAGCTATTAATTGCAATTAATGTATAATAGACAGGAAAGCTGACATTAAATTTTTTTACCTGGCCTCAATCAGCTCCCATGGACTGCGATTGTAAACTTTATTTCTCATCACATGACTTCTCTGTATATTGCTCAGCAGTCAGTCTTGAAAGACACCAGTTGTAATCTACAAGTCCTATTGAATTTTCATGAATACTCAACTTTGATGGTGATTTGCCAAGCACCCTTTATGTTCTCTCTCATTGGAGTAACTTGCCTTGACAAATGTGGATGGAACTGAGACCAAAGTCAATTGACACAGTTTGCCTCTTCCACTCAGTTTTGCTCCATTTGCACATGCCAAGGATCAGTTGTCCTAGTGAAGGGCTGGTTTTGCCTGAGCGGGAAGGTTCCCTGCTAACCACAACATCTGTTTTAACCAGAAATAGCCTGGAGTACTTTTTTGAAAGGTATTTTTTAGAGGTTTAATTTACCTCTTAAGAACCATGGCATCAGGAGCATCATCACAAAGTTTGGCCGTGTTTTATTGCTCCTAAATAAAACTGATAGCGCCGATCTGTCTCTAATATTTAGTGGTGATACCAGCTTCATGTTTAAAAATAACAGCACCAATTGCTACATTCCTGAAGGTTTTTCCCACATTTGATAATGAGACTTCAAAATAGGAAGATAACCAGAAAAGATTAATGCATTTTTTGTAACACTTAGCTTTGTTTATGACAGTGCTATGTACACAGAATGCTTTCTGGAGACAGGCTTCCAGCAGTTCCTTGCTCTCCAAAGATAAGCGAGTATGTCAGCATCGGTTTATACAACAGCAGCCTCCAGGGCCAAAATGTGACTTGTAAGGCTGGAAATTCTACAGGAAAAACATCTTCAACATATGAATGTGTCACTTTATTCTTAGTGTAAGTTAAAAAGCATCATCATTATGTTAAGAACTTCAAATGTTTTCCAATCCCTTCCATTTTACAGGAAACTTGTCACTGTGCTCCTAAGATTCCTGGGTTTCAGCAGTTTTCAAAAGCTTCTCAGAAAAAAATTCCAGTGTTGTTCCCTTCTGTTTGCCAGGCAGAATTCCTGATTTCTTGTTTTGCTGTAGCAACAGGAACCAACCTGGTTGCCCTTAGTTTGCATGTGCAGGACCATACAGAGCTAATCAGAAAAAGAAACCTGCCAGGGAATGGGTAGAGGCAAAGAACATCAAGCAAACTGGAGCATTCAGTTCTCTCTGACCCCACCGTTCAGCTCACTGATCACTGCAAGGCCAACTCCACTGAGTCTGTCCTGCTACAGGAACAGAGATGTCTGGGCACCTCATGACACCAGGCTCGTTGTTTGTAGGTTACCTGTGATCAAACTGTAAGAGAAAGTGGCACTGAGGAATATATGAGTGAAAAAAAATTAGAACTTCCTTTTTTTGTTTGTTATTGGATTTATATATCAAACTAATACATTCCCAGTTGATTGGATTTTCAAACTAAGTCCTCAATTCTAGCATCCAAAGTTATTTTTCTTTAACACTAATTCCTTAATACCCGATGTTTGGGAGTATCTAAGCCTTGAAGGAAAGGAAAAAGCTTCAGGTGCTTCTGAAAATACCAGCAGGCCTCTGTATATTTCAGATGTTGAAAAGGCAGGGGGCTCAGTCTCTCTGCCCCAAAGGTCAGGAGATTAAGAAAACAGTGGGCCTTGCCTGTCTTGTTCATCATTTGGGTGAGTTTATGCTTCTTTGGATGGGTATTGAGCCCTGATTAGGTTTACTGCAGCTAAAAAATATAGAGAGATGCACACAGGGATGCAGAGATCAGTGCATAGGGATTTACTCGACAGCCAGAAGGGGAAGGGAGATGTGAGAGGAGGATTTGTACAGAGCAGCTTTTTTTGTTGTTTTGTTTTTTTTTTTTCCTCAAGACTGTAAAACCTTACAGAAGCAGGCACAGGAAAGGAAGTGGAAACAATGGGTAATAGCTATTCACAGGTGAGCAACCTTCTCTACTTGCAGATGTCCCTGCTCAGTGCAGGGAGTTTGGACCAGATGACCTTGAAGGGTCCATTCCAACCCAAACCAGTCTATGATTCTGTGATTCTGTGATCTCAGCCAGGGATTCTTTACATCCTGGGGGAGACACAGGAGTGGGGAGATGACTGGAAGTGGTAAACCAGCTGTTTGTGTCACTGTGGCAGACAGGATGTGCAGGCATCACTCTTGGAAAGGATGCATTCCCTCCAGGCTCTCCAAACCATCATCGCGAGATCAAGAGGCTCAGCAGCTCATAGCCACTTGTGCTCAATGACTATATATTCTATATGGTATAAACTAATGCAGAGCAAGAAGTGACCTGATTATGTGCCCTGCTGTGCTCTCCTATCTGAGCTGACACGTGAGGGTGGGCATCCTTCTTCAGTGCAGAAGCTACAGGATTGTGATTTGCTGTCCAGAGACGTGAAACTGGTACAACACAACAACGTAACTGGTACAATACAACAGCCTAACTCGAAACCTCCTGAAGTTAGTGGAGTGACTCAGATTTCAAGAGGATTTTGCTCAGCCTCAGAGGATCAGGTTTTTTCCGAAGTTATTTAGATGCCTAATGGGATTTTCAAAAGTACCTTAATAGATTAAGTATCTAGTTGCCCTGAGACTTAGGCACCTAATTTTCTTGTCATTAGATTTTTCTTCTGAAAATGCAATGTCAGGCTGCCAGCTGCACTTCTAGGGATACATAAGATCTCTGAAAGTTGGTCTTTTAGCAGTTCAGCAGAGAGCAGAGTTTGCTGGTATGTCTGTCAGCAAACTCAGGAGCACCAGTTCTGCAGTCTGCTGGCTGCAGGTCTCTTTTTGAAGCTCACCCTGTCAGCCCTAGGTGTTAATGAAATTTCAGTGCATGAGTATGTTTGGCTGGCGTGGTGAAAAACAGCTGTAGAGAAAGACATCAAAAGTAACTCCTTGTCCTCTCCAGTCCACATTAAGTTGTATAGAAGAAATAACACATATTTGTAATTATTACTCAGGGAGGAAAAAAAGGAAAATTTTAAACCCACTTTAAATTTGGGTTTTAAAATACTGAATTAATTTATTTTTATTTCTTCTGGAGGGTTTTTCTTTATTTTCCATAGTGGTTGAAAACTTCCTCTGCCTCATATTTATTTCCTACTTTATTTTTTTAATCCCTACTTTAAAGCTCTGCGTCCTAAACTCCCTCCTACTTTTCACATACTTTTCTTTTACCTTGAAAAAAATAGGAGCAAACAGAGTTAGGATAAAAGATACCACTTTATTTAACTTGGCCTCTACAGGGACCTACGTATTTGTTTATGATTTGCAAGGTTTCTGCTTTCATCCAGGCAGAAAATGGTTGCTAAGCAGCAGCATTGCTTTTTCAAAGGCAAAGACTGACTTGTGCATGGGTTATTATGACTGAAGAAGGTAAATTATGCATACATCCCCCCCATGCACTAGTATATATTTCTGTATAACTCACATAGCTATGTACACATGTGTATATATGTATATACAGAGATAACAAGAAACACTTCTGATCTTGTGTGTATTTCTGGGTGCATCAGTACAAATTGACTTAAAACCTGGTATCTGACCTCCTAAATTAATTAACAATTATTATAGTAATAATGATATTATTATTAATTCCACCTAAATGGTGGCAGCGGTGATATAAAGCTGGTCTACTGATTTTTGCCTTAGAAAAATTCATCACAAACCCTTTGCATCAGGTTTGGGGTTAGGTTGTTGTTGGGGGTTTTTTTTGAGTTTCTTGACAGACTTCAGATGTAAAAGTGAAAAGCTTTGAAACAAGCAAGAGGTTTGTAATATATACAACTGTCAAGTAATATCTCAGCCTTTCTTGCACTATCATTATTTTTACTGAAAATTACTCCTTTGTTGAAATTGATGCAAGTGGGCGAGATGCATGCAACTGGGAAAGCCTTTGGAGAGCATGTTCACTGATCCTTTGCTGAATTTTTACATTTGATCCTGGACGTAGCAGTCAGGAGGATGCACATTGTGTTCTCAGCCCTTAAACCAGACCAAAAGCCTTAGAGGAGATGAGTGCACATATATAGCTTTCATATATTTATAATCTGATACATGGATATCATACCATTTTAGATGTGCAGGTGATGTGATTTCAGCAAATCCAAGCTAAACAGCTGGAAAGCCATGGCTCCCACATAGTATCTAGGACTGGTGTGCTTTTAATTTTCAGAGTGCTGTATACACTTAAACCTAATTCCCAGTATTGCTCTGGAGAGACAAGCCAAGCATCAATGCGCTGGTGCAGCAACATGGGAAGCCAGTCAAAGTACTGCAGTGGGTTTTTAAACCCATAAAAGGGAGTTGAATTGAAGAGAGGTGTCAGAAATTCCTCCTTCTTGGACATGTGCTTAGATTATCCTGTTTTCAGCTCACTGGGCTCTTTCTTTCCTCCACCACCATCTTCATCTTTGTGGCAAATCACAACAGTCACTAGTATTAAATGACAGAGAGATGAACGTTTTCAAGTGTGGCCCAAATGTCAAAAAAAGGAACAAGGTAATTTTAAAAACAAGCTTCCACCACAGTCTTTCCATGTTATTTCTATAAAAATGAGAGCCTAAGTGGACTAGTGGATCACAGCTTCTTTGTGCCACTGGAGAAGTTTTGGGCATCGAATGAAGGCTGTTGCCACAGCCTTGTTCAAATGAGCCCCTCTATGTGATCCAGAGGACTCAGAGGAGGAAGAGGAATGAGATGACATAACATCAGAAGAGTACAAAGAGTTCCCTTTGCAGGTACATCTGGGTCAGGTCAGATCCCTGGCAAAAAAAGTTGGAGCAAAAGAAAACACAGTTCAAAAGCAAATACACAAAGACCAGGTTGTTACTCCTCTGTCTGAAATACTACAGAAAGAGGACAAGGTAAAACTGGTTTTAATCACCAGGGGTTATGTTGCTAATCCAGATGAGATTATACAAAATACTCCAATGAGAATTTTGGTCTCAACCTGTACCTGTATTTATTATTTTTTCAGTCCACCCACCTCCTTAGGCTTCAGTACTTAATTATCTCTATATGAACACATTGCCACAAAAGTGGGAGTATATCCCAAACTTCTCCCTTTTTCCCACTGCTGATAACATTAATTTGCTTCTACAAGGTGTTCTAGGAACCAATACTTTAACCCTTCTGATGTGTACCTTGGCCAGAGAAGGTCTAGACCACCCGGTTATCTAAAACACCTCCAGCAGCTGTATTTTACTATTGCTTAAATAAGAAAATTCGTGTAACTCCAATTTGAATTTTGGATGTATGTAATCACAGAATCCCAGCATCATGGGGGTTAGAAGGGACCTCTGGAGATTATCTTGTCCTACTCCCCTGTTCCAACAGAGTCATCCAGTGCAGCTTGCCCAGGATCACGTTGTCCAGGCAGGTTTTGAAAGCCTCCAGAGAAGGAGATTCCACAATCTCTCTGGACATATTATTTCTCCCATATTCTATAACATTGTGTCGATGCCAGGGGTTAAAACATCTTCTCAACACAACCTTCATATTATACAAAAACTTAACTTTTTGCCCAAATCTCCAGTTCTTGGGAGAACTTACTGCTGTTTCTCTTTGGTGTTGAAAAGCAAAACTGATTTAAATGATATTTTTAAAAAGCCAGTGGGAAGTTAAAAAGAGAAGTCATACACATGACTCACGGCCCACGGCCCTGGAAACAGCTGTACTGCTTTTGGTGACAAAGGGCTGGGTTTATGCCTTATGTAACTTCAGGGAAATCAATTTGCAGTACATGTACTGAGCCAGAAAGGAATTTGTCCCAAAATTTAAAGAATAATACAAGCCGTCTCATCTTGTATCATTAAATGGGGTTTCTTTGTCCCTCCAAATGTCCTATTTTCTGTCATGTCCTGAGAAAAGGATGAGTGATGCTTTGGCAGTAGATTAGGAACAGTGTAGATCAGGACAAAGTCAATCACTGCTGTATGGTGAGTGTTTAACAATATCAATAGTATTTTGGTCAATAAAAATATGCCAAAGCTCCAAGTTGCACCCAGCCCAACTGCAGGCATCTTCATGAGAGCTAGAAAGGGTCATGTGGTACAACCACATTGTATAGCAGGTACCTTCTTCTGGACATGGGTCTGCAGAGAGCTCTGTAAGCACTCTCAAGACTGCTCATTCCTCAACCCCAAAGTACTAAGGAAAGCGGAGCAGGAATGTTGTTTGTCTCTCTCAGGTACAAATTCTATTTGATACCAAAAATGTTGGACCATGAAAGAGTAACCTCTTCTTCAGTACCTATTTAAGATGGTTATTTTTGTACCTGTCTGTAGCTTGTCTCCCAATGCCCCTAACAATGTTTTATCATATGGTTATTGTTACAGCATTCTGTTCACAACTCTTGGCCACTACACCACTCCCAGCTAAACCAAATCCAAATATCTGAGATATTTATTTAGCAACCTCAGGCCCATTTATAAAGGGTGTAAAAATTGCCCTTAGGCCAATGGTCCATCTTGCCCTGGTTTCTACCTCCAACAGTGGCAATAAGAAATACTGTTCATCACACACCCACCATCATTACTTTGCACTTATTTTGCCCTACTGATAGTAAAAGAACTACAAGTAGCCACTTTATGATATGGAACTGCTTGTGCCTTCTCCTGCTCTTCTTAAATATCAAGCCAGTCATATCTAGGGATACAGCATACATTGTACTGCCACCTTAACACTGTAGCCCATTGTATATTGGCTGTAGTAGCCAAAGTGGGTGTAAGAATTGCCTGCCAGATTCCCAGTCCCATGCAAACTCTGTCTGTGGAATGGTTCAGCTTGAAAGCCAAAAAAAATCTCCCCAGAAAAAAAGTTGTTTCTTATCTTGTATCATTTCATCCTCCTGTGTTACATCACATCCCAGGAAATAATTGCATTTATGTGATGGGGGGGGATGATAAAACACAAGGGTGAGGTCATAGGGGTTGCCCTTCCCAACTGTTTGTTTCTTCAGCTGCATTTGCAGCACTACAGCAACGGTGGTAGCATACAATGAAGTGAGCACAGAATCACAGAATCACAGAATTTTAGGGTTGGAAGAGACCTCAAAAGATCATCGAGTCCAACCCCCCTGCCAGAGCAGGATCACCTAGAGTAGGTCACACAGGAACAGATCCAGGCAGGTTTTCAAAGTCTCCAGAGAAGGAGACTCCACAACGTCTCCAGACAGCCTGTTCCAGTGCTCTGTCACCCTCACAGTGAAAAAGTTTTTCCTGATGTTTTTGTGGAACCTCCTATGTTCCAGTTTACAACCACTGCCCCTTGTCCTATCACTGGACATCACTGAGAAGTGCACGTGTTTGATCTATTCCTGTTTTGCTAGAAACAGATTCAGATCATCTTGAAAACACTCTCTTCATTATGAATGGAAGTACAGGTGACTGGACAATACGTCCCCTTTGCTCCTTTTTTTCACCCTAATTTATAGAACTCTGTGTCTAACAGGGGTATGTGCTGAAGTGCTTGTCCTATTGAACCTCCTAAAGTTACTGCAGTTTTTGCATTCGCTCCTGAAAACTGTAAAATCATTCCAAGCAATCCATCAGGCAGTGCAATGAACTGTGACAGGTGATCTCTGCTGCTGTGCAGAAGACGAATGGGAACCCTTCTTGTGACAGCTGATATTCTCATCCTTTCCCATTCTCCTGAAGGGAAAGGTATTCCAGATGCAGCTTGTATCACAACCTCTTTAGTTCATTTTCTCTGTTTCACCCTTTTGAATCATGCACCCACCACCAAAAAGATAATGTCCTAACAGTGAAGCCCACCACCTATCCAAAAACACATGGTCATGCCTTGTTAATCCCTAAAATGTGCAGCGCATCTGATTCTCATCCAGTACTCCCAGTCCCACAGCACAAAGAGGCAGCAGAAGGTTAAGGATGGAGGATTTTTCTGCAGAGCTGACTTGCTTCAACCACAGAGACTCAGAACACATGTTATCCATATCTAGGAATAGTTTTCTCACCGCCTGTTCCTCTAGTTCCTCTAAATACAGCAGCAGCTGCACACATAGCACAGGTGGTCTGAGATAGGAGAGTCAGTGTTTCTGCATCTGTTGCTGGGGTTGTGGAAGAATAACATCTAACTTCATCAGCTGCTTCTCCAGCCCAAACTCTGAGTAAGGGAGGGAGGTGGCAAGGAGCTTGGGAGCATGCAGAGAGCATTCAGGAGTGAGCAGTGTTGAGAGGTCTGGTAATAACGGAAGGGTTTTCAGGCAGTGAAGCTGGAGGTGTGTCTGGGAATGCAAATGGAGATTGGCCAAGATGGTTGTGAATAATAATGAGCTAAGCAAGTCCTAAGGTCAGGAGGAATCAGGACTGGCAAAGTCAAAATCATCAAGCGTTAGTTGGTATCTGAGGAAGAATTGAGTCTGTAGGTGGAAAAGGGTGAAAGGAAATCATGGGAGGGCTGCAGCTGAAAGGAAAGATGTCACAAAGTGTCAAATAATAAAATCTCCACTCTGCCTTCTTGGTTTGTTTTGTTTTTTTTTAAATTCTGAAATGCAGAAATCTTGGAAAGCTTGAGAGTGTTTCCTTCTTTTGCTTCCTCCACTAGACTTTTCAGTATGATCATGCCATTACCCTCTCTTCCACCAAATACACAGCTTCCCAGTCCCAGCATTTAAGTTTTTAGAGGTGGCTAGTAAGTATAGAAAGACACCACAGCAATACCACCAGCTAGCCAGTTATTTTGGCCATCAGCCTTCACTGATGACTTAAAATATGTCAAGTTTTTAGTCTTATCCAAATGATAATACATATTTCTGGATTTTTCCTCCTTAAAATCATGCTGGTTATTCCTATTCATAAAGTGGTCCTTTTCTAAATGGTTATATAAAAAAGAAGCACACACACATGAGTTACTTATATGATTCTTTGCATAACAACAGAACAAGAGCTTTAGGGTGAAAGTGTTGATATGAGACTTGGGTGTTCAAATTTAACTCACAATTTTCCTACATTCTTCTTTTGTAACTGGAACCAATGGCTTGGCCTTTTTGAGCTTCAGTTTCTTAAGCTGTGAAACAAGGTCTATAAATCTCACCGAGTTGTTGTGAGACTACAATCATTAATCCCGATGATGGGATCAGATATTACAGTGGGGAATACATCAAGAAAAGTAACTAAAGTAGAATTCCAAACAATGATGTGTCATAATCCTGAATCACTCCAAAAACGAGAAGGACAACAAACCCAAAAGGGATTCCTCTTTCACATACAGATTTTAAACTTCTTTTCCTTCTCAACATTGTGGCTGCAATTTTATAACTAGTCACACCAGTTCCTCTTTCCCATCAAACACATTTCAGATCTCATAAGCAAAAGGACAAGATAAAGGCATCCCATAAATGTACCGCAAGATTAAAGCCACTGGTGATTGTTCTCACTAATGAAGAGTCTGTAATTTATCACCTTGGGGTTTGCCAAGTGACGTAAAAGCAGACAATGAAAATAACTGAAGAAAGGACATTTCAGAAAACAAACTATAAATGCACAAGAGAAAATGAGAGGCAAAAATTAAGAGATGAAGATAGATTATCAGGTAACTTCTTTTGCGGAACGGCAAGACAACACTCTCAGTTTCTTTTCAGAACCTTGGGCCTCAGCAGTATGAAGTGAAAACGTTTCTTTGGACTGATATAAAATGAGCATCTGCTTTGTTTGCTCTACCAACTCCTGGAATTCACAAAAGCTGAGTACACACTATATATTTTGGAGTGGCTGTATGGTTGTTTTAATCTCTGCATTATCTGAACACTACTTGTAGGAAACGACTAATACCTTTTTCTCTTTTTCCTCATCCATATCCTAATGTTAAGAGACTTGTATGACAATTAAAAGTAAAACTGTAAGTAAACCATGCTGCAATTGCCTCAGTAATTTGGTTCAAATCAACTCCCAGGGCTGATTGGATGAGCAAAGTCAATGTTACTAAAGTCTGTTATTTCACACGATTACCCAAGGGGCCAGTTCTTTTTCCCACAAAGTTCAAAGGTAAACATGCTTTTAAAAATAATAGGAATAGGAACTTGATGTTGACTGATGGGGATGGCCAAAGAGCTTTGAAGCTGGAACAAAATACACACAGCTATCACACATCAGTAACTATCTTGGCACCAGAAACATTTATATATCAGCATGTGACAAACTGTTCATCTTAGGTATGATAATAAAAAGACTGAGTCCTTAACAAGAGGGCCAAAATACAGTATTTCATGTTAATAAAAATTGAGTTTATTGTTTAAGTTCCTCTCCTGAGTACCTTGGTGTGTTAATATACAACACATGAGAATGACACTATGTAATGCACATATACGTATACGTATTTAAAAAAATAAGCCGGTCACTTCGCTGCAGCGTTTGGCCAGATACCAATGCTATTAATACCCTGGTGTAACACGCGGCAGCCCGTAGCAGTTATCATCCTCTGTGCTAAAAGGATGGAGCCAAAAAGTGAGACGTGTGACCTTATAATGGAATTTGCAGCCCTCAGGAGAGCTGATATACGTGACACGGAGCGCACGTTACATACTCTCATTGCATTGAGCTCATTCCCATCGGCAGCCATCATGCTGGAATTTTAAATTGTTGCAGGCTTTTTGTCTCCCCTCAAGGCTGTGTGGTAATTCAGATTCTTGAAGGAACACTGGTGCCACAGGAAAAGTACTTCTTGCTCTTATTATGCTCCTTGACAATTTCCCTCTGTGCTTCTCTATCTTAAAAGAACCTTTCAGTGCTCGTCCTATTTACACTTACGTGTGTCTACAAGATACATGGTATTTTGATCATGCCGCTTTTCGGTGACTGCATTACAAGGTGTGGGCAACCCAAGGTTGCCTTTGTGCATGAGCTGATTCCTGATTAAATCAACATGTGGGCTGACTAGCTCTAAAGTAAGACCACTTTGTCCCTGTTTACTCGTGTTTAAATTGAATATTCTCCTTAAGGAGATACTTACAGTTACTTGTGTCCTTTTATTTTAATGGTGGCAATTTCCTTAAGTATAAACAGGTCACACTATGAATATTAAATGGGAACATCTCCCATTTAAATTGCCAGAGATTTTGCTCATATTAGCAATTGCAATTAGAAGCTACCAGCTGAATATGAGAAAAATATAAGTTGGAAACAGTGACCCACTCAGATTTCAAATTAATCATGCAAGCAGAGGGTCCTCAGCTGCCTTAGTTACCCTTTTAACCCAAGCATCAAAGTGAATCCCATTTCAGTAAGGAGTGTAAGAAAATTCTGGGATAGCACAACATGCATCAGACACACACCATATGCTGCACTCACAGAAATCCCACAAAAATTTTCATGAGTGCAGACAGCATTTTATTGCATTTTCACCAGGTTAAAGAGTTGGAAAACTTAGTTTCTGTCAGTGCTGCCAATTCTTGCACTTTTGTGATCTCAGGCAAATCAGACCGTTCTCTTCATGCAGTCCACTCGTGTTTGAAAACAAACAACAGAGCAGCCAGCAGGTCGAGGGAAGGGATTCTTACCCTCTGCTCCACTCTGGGAAGAACCTCCTGCAGTGCTGGGTCCAGCTCCGGAGTCCTCAGCACAGGAGAGACAGGGACCTGTTGGAGTGGGGCCAGAGGAGGCCACAAAGATGATCAGGGGGCTGGAACCCCTCTGCTGTGAGGCCAGGCTGAGAGCTGGGCTTGTTCAGCCTGGAGAATCCTGGAAGACCTTGTGGCCTTTCAGTACTTCAGGGGGTCTGTCAGAAAGATGGGGACAGACTTTTCAGCACGGCCTGTTGTGACAGGACATGGGGTGATGGATTTAAACTAAAAGAGGGAGATTTGGACTGGAGAGAAGGAAGAAATCTTTTATGCTGGGGGTGGTGAAACACTGGCCCAGGTTGCCCAGAGAGGCATTCAGTGCCCCATCCCTGGAACCATTCCAGGTGAGGTTGGCTGGGGCTCTGTGCACCCGGCTCTAGTTGCAGATGTCCCTGCTCAGCGCAGCGGGGGTTGGACTAGATGATCTTGAAAGGTCCCTTCCAAATCATCCTGTTTTTCTATGAACAATAAAAAGCAAAGCATAAATATAAAATAGTGATCTCCTCCTATGCATCTCTATGCTGCTGAATTAATTTACATACAGTCCTGAGGTCTTCAAGCAGATACTGTCACAGAATTGAAAAGTATCATGAACCATGTGAGAGAATTTTTTTCAACACAAACTCTGACAGATAAACTCTACCTTCTTGAAAGAGATGTCATTCCATTGAAGCATTTCTCAGCCCTGACCAAGCCTACAATCAACAGCAGACCAGCTGTAGCACTTACCAGTATTTTTGGAAACAAATCATACCAATAAAAGACAACAAATGTCCCAAACCAGCCCCCATGTCGAGTGAACTCATGACATTGATGAAACAAGAGGATCTAGGTATAAGAAGGTTATTTTTTCAGACACTGTTAGGCTGCAGCATAATCCAGGGTGAAGACACAGTTATAATAAATTTCGGTGTTCTTTGGGATAAATTATGTTTTAAAGATTAATTCATTTCTCTTGAGTGAGAAACAATACAGAATGCCCCTGAGCACATCTGAAAAACAACCCTGAAGGAGGCTTCCTCCTTAGCCTTCTACCTTCTTGCTAGCATGGAGATACCACAGGAAGAGCTTTCCTTTCACAGGACATAAAGCGGGTTCTGCTTTTTTCTTCTTTTTTTAAATTAAGGCAGTCACAGCATTAGCGTGGCTAAAACACAAGCAGGTCTAAAGTGACTTTAAGAATAACACTGATCTTCTGCTGCACAGAGATTACAAAGGAATCAATTTTCTTTGCATTAGCTTTAGATGTCAGCATTAATTAAAAATAAATAAATAAATATTTCATATTGGAGATTTGAAAGGTTTTCCTGCAAAAGCTGACAAGAGAGATTTATTTGAAATAAAAGCACCAAAACAGGAGCTTTGGACCTACCAGAATAAAACTTTGGTCATTGCTTGGAACACTTTCTGACCTCACAATAGCACGGGATGTTTAATTCTCTTTTACTTTCCCAGAAAAGCCAATCAATCACTACCTGGTCCTTTCTGCACTCACCACCTTTATGTTATTTTACAGGCTAAGCCATCTGGGAGGAGGAGATGGCAGCGTATTCCGCACCACCGCAGGAATGAAAACGGTCTGTCCTGGAGCACAGACGTGCTCCTCCAATCTGTTCAGATGGCGCTGTGCCTGCCACCAATGCTATATTCCAGTGTTGCTAATTATAGTCACCACTTAACGATTAGGGACGTAAGTCTCTGCAGAGCCGTGAGCGACGCACCACTGACAAGAAACGGCCTTTTCCAACTGCGGCAGCATAACAGGAACCACTGATTCATTGGCACAAGAGGCAGCCGCTGGGACTCCCACATGGGTCTTTCTTTGCTTCCATGACCCCACACCAGCACAACTTCCCTTTGGGTTGGAGGCAAGTAGGTGTTTGTATTCCAGAGATTTCCAGGTGCTACCACTCATAATTTATATTTTAGAATCATAGAATAGTTTGGGTTGGAAGAGACCTTAAAGATCATCTAGTTGCAACCCTCCTGCCAAGGGCAGGGAAACCTCCCCACTAGACCAGGTTGCTCAAAGTCCCATCCAGCCTGGCCTTGAACACATCCAGTGATGGAGCATCCACAGCTTCCCTGGGCAACCTGTGCCAGTGTCTCACCACCTTTGGAGTGAAGAACTTCTTCCTAATTTCTAATCTAAATCTCTCCTCTTCCAGTCTGAAGCCATTACCCCTTGTCCTGCAACTACAAGCCCTTCTAAGAAGTCCCTCCCCAGCTTTCTTGTAGGCCCCCTTCAGATACTGAAAGGCCACAATAAGGTCTCCCCAGAGCCTCCTCTTCGCCAGGTTGAACAACCCCAACTCTCTCAGCCTGGCCTCACAGCAGAGGGGTTCCAGCCATCCCATCACTGCTGTGGCCTCCTCTGGCCCTGCTCCAACAGGTCTGTGTACTTCTTGTGTTGGGAGCTCCAGAACTGGATGCAGTACTTCAGGTGGGATTTCCCCAGTGTGGAGCCGAGGGGCAGAATCCCCTCCCTCATGCTGCTGCCCACTCTGCTGGGGATGCAGCCCAGGGTGCCATTGGCTTTTGGGCTGCACTCGCACATTATTGGCTCCTGTTGAGCTTTTCATCAACCAGCACTCCCAAGTCTTTCTCCTCAGGGCTGCTCTCTACCCATACTCTGCCCAGCCTGTACTTGTGCTTTCAAGAACCATTCCTGCAATTGAACATTTCTAAAATACTTTTCTATAAATTTTAATTTTTCATTAGGACCATGAGTGAAAGTAATGATGTAGTTTCAGCAAGGGGGGGTGGCAGGGGGTGGTGTGGAATGTGAAGAAGAAAAAGCAAACTGGAAGCTACCAGACTGCAACAGAGCCAACAAAGATATTTTGTGAAGGCAACACCAAGGACTAACAGTACAAAGCTCTTACTTGCATGCACAGTCAGAAGCTGGCAGAAAGCTTAAGGGTCATGAAGGCAAACAATATAAGACCAAACTGTTTTACAGCTTTTTTATTGCAGCACCCTGAACGGGATGTTTCAGCCAAAGAAACCACTCTCCTTATGGAAGCAAAAAAAGACATACAGGTGTATGGAACAAGCCAGCGATTTTGTAATGAACCAGTAGAATGTAATTGCAAACCTCACCATGCAGCCACCATAACCGAATACAGCTGGGAAGCATGGGAGAGTTCATGGAATTTTAGCTAGGCTTCCAGTCCAGAAGAACCAATTATGAAATTCCAGGTTTTGCAGGAAAACCATAGACATTTTTAAAAAGTCTGATTCCTGATCCAGTGCTTCAGAAGCTCTTGAACACACACAGCCCAAAGGATCAGACTTTAAGCAAGTCTCCTTAACATGCCCCACCACACTTGCTGGGGAATCAGAACTGAATATCAAATGTTGATTTTTTTTTTCTCAGAGGATGATGACACGATAGATACCGCTTCATGAATGGTACTATGCAGATGACATACACACATCCATACTTTCAAATTGCTGTGACATCTGAGTTAAATACTGCGAGGACTGTCCCAGGTCTAAATAACTTGTAATGTAAATAAAGGTAGTATCTCTGCACAGAATGGATCTGCTGGCAGTTGCCTGATAAGAATTGTCTTGAAAGGGCTACAAAAGATGTAATTTTTTAAGTATTGTAGCTATTTTCTTCATGCAAGATATATTTGCAGCTGGGAACTCCCAAGACTCTTCAGCCTACAAGCTGTGTTTTTGAGACCACAGGATTGATCTTTCAAGGACAGGTAGTCAGAAGAAGGGTTGGGTTTTTTTAAGACATTACCAGCGGCACTGCCAGAATATCCTATACATCTCCTATGGACTTGATCCAGTGAAATAATTAAAAAAGATTCCTGTTTGCTTAATGGAAATGATCCAAGACATCATTTATAACCTTGCTGTGGAAGACAGTTGCTGGTTTTCTGCTCAGTGCGAAACTATTTGAGATGAAGGAAGGGCAGTGTGGTGGGTGAGTCGTGTCTCTTGAAAGGAAGCAGGGAAGTTGTTTACACTGTTTAAGAAAGGTGAACGGGGACTTGATAGAGAACCTGCCTTTACAATTTAAGGCCGCAGCTTTTTCATACTCTTCCATACTGCACGCAAGTTTCCTCCAATCTTTGCTCCTAAGTAAAGAATTCTTTCAGGATGATCATTGCTTTGCCTACAAATAGGGAAAGGAGAGGAGATGAAGTGCCCTCCTCGGAGCAGCTGTTGTCAGCCAGCCAGATGGCAAACGGCGTGCTGGAATGTACAGGAAAGAGTCCAACGCGGATCATTAATTCCAGCACAGCCTCTCCACCCTAAACACCATTAAAATGTCACTGCTAAGGACTCTGATTGCCAAGGTACCAACAAAACACATTCTACACAAGGACTTCTACAACCATAATGAAAAAAATCCTTCCAAAATGCAGCACAGGGAACTTATGGAAGTAGATCAGTATATGTCATAACTGCAGCAAACACAAATAACCTTCAGTTACAACGCATACCCATATATACTTTAAATATGTACATAATAAATGATGTTGCACTGAACTGTATTTGGGCTCACAAAACATTTTGGTCATTTGTCAAAACAATTTTCATTTTAGAAGTTAATCTCAGACCAGACCTCGCTCTGGTGGCATACTTCTCAAGTATGTGTCCAGAGAGAAATGCTACCTTTGCAACATCCAGAGTTAATAAATTCAGCGTTTCCATTAAATCTTTGCTCTTTAGATGAGACGTGTGGAGTCCCTTATAATGAAACACAAGGAAATACTTCTTTGCTGTGAGGGTGACAGAGCCTGTCCCAGGCTCTCCAGAGAGGTTGTGGAGTCTCCTGGGCTGGAGAGATTCCAAACCCACCTGGACAATGCAGCCCTGGGCCCCCTGCTCTGGGTGACCCTGCTGGAGCAGAGGGATGGAGCAATTGGATGAGATGATTTCCAGAGGTCACTTCCAATCCCTATCATTCTGTGATTCTGTGAGACAGACCAGAAGAGCCACATCAGAGTCAGGGACACCTACAAGCCACCTGACTTAGAAGTAACACACCCTTTGGAAGAAGAGCAAGAGGGCTTACGAGGAGAGGGCTTTCCATTAGGTAGACTGTATCTTCCATGATGGGAGACAACAGGTATGCAGAACACCCAGAGCCTCCATAAGCATAACTTCATTCATTTAAATACAGTGTTGTTAGAGCAGTGGTTTTGTTAAAGAAATGTTCTTGACATTTTACAGTCACTTACAAGGAAAGAGAGATGTCAAATCAGGAGATCTAGGACCCTGATGAACATCACTACTGCTCTGGTGGTTGCACATGCACTAGCTAGTTCTTCTGGTTCAGCTGACAGTAACTCAATCATCAGGTATTAAATTGATCCCACTGGTCCCTTTCAATAAAGTTTTCTTCTTCAGAAATCTATTAGGATTTAGCATAAATTCCCTTGGGAAGGATTCCAAAGCATCTAGCAAATTGAAATTAAGGTCTATGCATGGTATCGAAGTCTTCTTCACCATCACAGGAAATACAGTCACATCTCTGCTGGAACAATGGTGTTTTAATGATGTAAACTAATTTCATGTTGATTACGAAGGAGGAAGCAGGGAAAAATCCCTCTTTCTTTCAGTGGGAGGTGAGTTTGGGTGACCAGAAAGCAACTGGCCCAAAGGAGACGCTGCCTGAGCTCCCAGCCCAGCCACAGTTCCTAAAATCCCAAATGGGTTCCCCTGTCACAGGAATCTGTGTGAAAAGACCTGAAAACACCCCACTGCTAACTCTGTGCTGTTGGGAAGCTGCTACATTTGCTCCTTGACGTCAGCTGCAGCTGCTGATAATGAAAATTGACAGTGATTCATAAAGACATCTCCTTTCCTAAGAATACTGGAACCACAGCTTGCATAATCCTGAGATTTACTTAATTAAGGAACATCCCCAGCACTGTTTTATTTGATTGTAGCTCCTGCCTGCCTTCACGTCCCGCTCCCTCCCAGCGTTACCACAAGTACCTTTGATTAGCATGGCCCTAATAAGAAGCTTCATTCAAAAAGAAAGCAGAGTGGGAAGGCAGGCACCGAGGTGTGGCTGGTGATTTAAACATTGAAAGGAAGAGGAGGAGAGAGTGGAAACATATCAGAGAGAAGTGGAGATGGTCTTGTTTGCTGCCAGCAAAATGTGAAGCTTGAGAGAGGGCCCAGATGCAGTATGGGAGCTGTGCTATCCTGTATGTCTACAGAGATGGAGAGATTTGTGTAGGTGAGGAGCTGCAGGGCTCTGAGCAACCTCATCTAGCTGAAGATGCCCCTGCACACTGCAGGGGGGGTGTTGATGGGATAACCTTGAAAAGTCCCTTCCAACCCAAACCATTCTGTGAACACACCTGTAGCCTGTCTCTGCTCACATTTAAAACAAGACCATTATTTTCCGTATTTTGAAGGACTTCCTACCTGAAACCTCAGAATCATCTCTTCAGTGGTTTCAGATATGCTTCGCCACCGAGATTCTCAAAGAATGCTGGAGAGATGAGTACATATTATAACATATGTCACAGATTTGACAGCTGAGACACTGAAGCTGTATCTGATGTGATCCACAGGTTTCCTAGTTTCCGACCACGGTGGCCTCCAAATGTGGAGGAAGCATACAGGGGAAATAGCAGGGGAAGGGAATTGCTTCCTTCAGATGACCTGGGTGTTCTAAACCAGGAAGCAAGCAAGGAACCTCAAACTTCACCCAGCTCCATGTTTTATTTATGATGCTCTTGCAGCAGCCCTGGCTGGGAATCAGGAACCCATTCCGCCATCTCGCATGCAAACACATCACAACCAGACACGGCTCCAAACACCCCTTATTTATCAGCAGCAATGTTTTAAATGTACTTTGCCTAGCAAGATAGGATTTATCATGAAAAACGGGGGCCAATATTTCTTTTCTGGATGAGAAAATGCCTATCCCAGAGGGACTCGGGGGGGGGGGGGGGGCATGGCCGCCACAGGACAGGGCTCCCCGCGGAGATCCCAGCATTAAAGTCTGGTATTTTTTGG
>JANHFX010011684.1:67611-79202 GCA_027560015.1 Chloroceryle amazona | reverse complement strand
GCGGTTTTGTCCGTCGTCATTTCAGTGGGGTGGCTCCGGGACAGGCGGGGGTGTGACATCAGCCTGTCACACAGCGTTAGCTTAAGCTAACATTTTAAAAGCTCAGGGCCGAATAGAATCGTAGAATGGTTCGGGCAGGAAGGGTCCTTAAAGATCATCCAGTCCTAACCCCCCTGCCATGGGCAGGGACACCTCCCGCTAGACCAGGTTGCTCAAAGCCCCATCCATCCTGCCCTTGAACACTTCAGCGATGGGGCAGCCACAACCTCTCTGGGCAACCTGTTCTAGTGTCTCACCACCACCACAGTAAAATATTTCCTCCTCATATCTAACCTAAATCTGCCCTTATGCAGTTTAAAACTGCTAGCCCTCATCTTATTGTTACACTTGCAAATAAAGAGCTTCCCCCTATCTTTCCTGTAGACCCCGATTAAGTAATGGAAGGCCACTAGTAATAAACCAGAGACACCCAAACAAGCCCAGGAAACCCCACAAAATTTAAACATTCTTCATTTTGGAATCATCCCCCCCAACTTTGCTGCACCCCACACAAACACTTCATATGTGACATGAACATGCCCGCAGCGGTGGCCTAGCTCCAGGGAGGTGGCAAGGCCAGGCACATCTGGGCTGCGATAAGGAAGCCCCCCTGTCTAATGCCTGCCTGCTTTGTTGATCACCAGCAAGAATCGATTCCCCAGTGCTGCAAGGCGAGCAATGTGCTGGGAGCAACCTCAACAAAGCAAGCGACCCATGAAAATGTATGGCCAAGCTAGTCAACAAACACCCAAAAATCTCAAAATAATATCTAGTCAACAGAGACCCTTTAAAACAATAAAAATGTATTTTGATTTGTAACAATTAAAATGTTTCTCTTTTTTTCCCCTTCATTAACAGTTTCAGAGAATCTCAACAGTTGCAAGAGTTAAAAATTAGCAAGAACCCACCTTAGTCTCCTCTAGGGCTTTTCCAGAAGCCCTCAAAACTACTTTGAATAATATGGGAGTAGAATAATACATCTGATATAATTATATTACATTATTATCTAATATAATTATTACCAATCTACACAGAATAATACAGTCAATGTCTACGCTAAGGAAAAAGACAAGTGAGATAAGAAAAAGTTGTGTGAAATTAACTTTGCAGTTCCTCTAACAGGAGCTCGGAGACAGTAAGTTGCCCAGACATGCCTTACCCTCACACATCCATTTTAGTGGCAGCGTGTGCTTCGTGTTTCTAAAGGCATTTTGAACTTGCAACACCATTTGATAAACCACACATCTGCATGTACATTACTGCTAATGGCCAAATCCCGTGGCAATAAAACAAAACTAATGCTGTATCTTGATGTGCTTCATCATGGTGCTGGTCTCTTCTCACAGGTAATTAGCGATAGAACAGGAGGGAATAGATTCAGGCTGCAACAGGGTAGGTTTAGACTGGACATTAGGGGAAAAAAAAAATAAATCACAGAAAGAGTAGTCAGACACTGGAATTGGTGACCCATGGAGGTGGTTGAGTCACCATCCCTGGATGTGTTTAAGGGTCATTTAGATGGGGGGGGACACGGGACATGGCTTAGGGTAAACTTTGTAGAATAGGGTTAATGGTTCAACTTTATGATCCCATGGGTCTTTTCCAACCTGAATGATTTCATGATCATGGAAAATAAACTGAAATGGTTTGATAAGAACTTCTCTGTATGAAAAAGAAACACTGCATGGCTTTTTGGAAATAGTGTTACTGTTTGTTAAATGTTTGCCTGTGCCGTGTGGCACTAATTGGAGAAAAGGCATTGCTCAAGTATCTTACACCTGCTTTGTGGCAGAACCTGACTTTTTACCCTGAGACTGGCAACCTTCAAGACAACGTGAAGTGGATGATGCAGAAAGCACTAGTCACTTGTTCTACACACTGTTCTCTAAGCTTGCTTTCTTCTAGCATGGGCCAGCAAATTTAAAAGGTCCCCTGCAGCTGGACATTATATTTTGATACCTCCCACAGTTGAAAATCTCTCAGCATTTTTACTTAGAGCAGCTCTTGGCCCTCCAAGAAGTACCCACCCTAGAAATCTCAGGATCTTGACTCTGCACCTTTCACTGTTGTGAAGATGGAAGAGGACAGCATCAGACCATAATTACGTGTTTGCTCATCTAGTGTTTTGCTACGAGGGTGACAATGGTCAAACCTTCCAGACCCATCCCTTCTCAGCGACAAGGACAGAGGACAGCAAGAGCACTGATGGTTTGCAACTGTGCTCTGACTGCCCTTCTGGCAGTTTCTGGCATTGATTTCCCTGGGTTGTCTGACAATAACCCCTGTTGGGGCTGTGTCCTCAATGAAAGGAGTTCATCTGGGGAAAAAAAAAAAAACAAATAAGAAAACCACTCCTATATTCATTAATAAAATTATCTAAATGAGAATACTAAATACCATTTCAGGCAGTTCAAACAACAGGGTCCTTTTACATTCCCTAAGTAAAACTTTTATTAGCCCCAGCATGTGTCTTTCTGAAAGACAGGACTAAATTTTCTATCATATTTTGCTTGAGGTGGTGTGATTCTATGATAACACTATTAACAGTAATGGACTGTTGTACATCCCATGTGCTGATATTCAGGGGACTAATGTAGCAGTAACAGCAATGGTATAAAGAAGGGATGGCAGATCCTGACTCCTTTCAAACACAGAGCAGATGTCTGGTAGGATGGGATGCTGTTTGGGAAGCCTTGCCTTGAAGTGCCGGAAGAAATGCTGCAGAGCACAGCTTGCTATGAGCCATGATATGTCGCAAAGGTATAGTGAGCAGATTCTGGATGTCCTGCATAAAACAGGCTGTAAAGAAAATCCTTATGTTGGAATCCACCTGAGCAAGTTCAGGGTGGTTATATTTTTGCTTTTCATGGAGATGCAGCTGTATGTGGATCACGTGTGACGTGCTATGGTGTGATATGGAGATACAATAACAATAAATGTGGTTTAGATAGACACCCAAAGGGTGTGAAGACACTATAGGTTTTACAGGCTTAGCAGGGCAAAGCAGTTAGAAATGCACCTGACTTTACACTAAAGTACTCATGAGTTTACTTTTAAGTAAATTCCTGAGTGCTTGTTGACTCAAGGCCAAATGTATAAAAAAAAAATCACACTGAATGCAACAAAAAGATGAATCTGATTGTGCTTGTATGCACCCTCAAGCTGTACATGACAGTTTTGCTGCATGTATGTATTTTGCTAAATATATACAAAATAGCACTTAAAAACCTGCTTGTGGATGAAGTGATGGATAGGAAATGAGTAGTATAGCATATATTTCATAGCTATGGACATTGTGGTAAATATCACAAAGACAAATCTATATAGTTACTAAACTGCAGAAACAGTGTTATGCTTGAAAAACCTACACAAAAAAAATTACATAAAATCCAGCATACACAACCAAGAACAGAAGGCTTGAGGTTTGATTTAAAACTAAATATGTTACATATTTCATTAACTAGACAAAAACTGTACAGACATATCATCATTAAAATCCTTTCTACTGCACAGAACAGGCAGTTAAAATAATTGTAATTTATCTAGGAAAAAGATCTGCCCAAGAGGAAAAAAAGTATGCCCCCCCCCCCTTTTATTTTTTCTTTTCAGATACCTTTTTATCAAAAAAAATTGCACCTACAATTCAGAGGTGGAAACCTTAAGTTCTTACACTTCGACCTAAAGGCAGGCACAAATTAAGCAGTTTGAGATGAGAGTGAGACTTTTTACATAGAATTAATTTCTGCATGAACAAGTAGCATACTTAAACCTTCTGTGATGAAAACCCAAAAGCACTTGATAGTTTGCAGCTGATCTATAAATTCATATAGGTGTCCATATTCACACATAGCTACAATCCTAGATAGCCACTTCACAGGCTGAAATACATTACCCACCACTTCTAATGCTGTTAATGAATCTGAAAGTTGTGTGATTTTTAAATCTAATCTTCTGCACGCCCTTGGGGAATAAACTGGCATTTCAGCTTGAGAGTCACATCTCTCTTATGCTCAGGTTGGCCTCCAGTGACATCCAGTCACCTGTAGACTCTTCAATATTGTCCGTGGAACAATTTGCAGTCCACACTGGGATTTAATTGCATAACTACTCATATGCAAATTCATTCCTATGCAGACAAAGCTGTTATTAAGGAGGTAGCCTTACTCTTCTCACAGGATAAATGGGACAAAATTTTGAGATGCCCATCAATGTGACATCTTCTTTGCTTTCCCCTTGGAGACTGTTGCCTAACCAACAACAGGAGACTTCCGCAAGACTCCACTCTTTTAAAATAGCAAATTCTGGGAAATAAATGTCAGTGTGAACACTTTCTGTCATCTCTGTAACAATGTACTCTGTACCCGTGACAAAATTACCCCCTTCTGGTAGGAAGTCTGTAATCTCCTTCCCAGAGGTCTGAACTTTCCCATCACACTGTTAGCCAAACTGTGACCATCTGACTGACTTGCAGATACCTCTGTTCCCATGAATCATAGGAAAACAAGCTTGACACTGATGAAAATCTTTAAGAGAACTGCCTCCCACTGCTCAAAAGGTCAAGATCCTCCTCCTTCTTTAAGCAAATGGGAGAAGAAAAACTGTCACCAGGAAAAATTACCCTCTCAAGAAACCATAATTTAGATCAATCCTACCTGTTTGGAACTAACAGCTGCCATCAGACTTTAGTCCCAAAGTCTGTACTGCCAAAAACCAGATGAAACATACTCTTTTTTCCAGGCACACATATATTTTCATTCTCAGCTTCCTATTAACTCCCACTTACTATTCCCTACCTTTTATCTGGTCTTTCCAAATTCTTCTACACCTGGCTAATCAACACAGTCATAATAATACACAGGGAAAACTTGATGATATGCACCTATTATGCTGATTATATAGGGCACGTTCATTTTGTCTCAATTGTCTCAATAAATTACATTTTTTACTCTTGCAAATACTAACACTACCTGATTGCTCACACCTATCTGGTTTAGTCATATGTACTTAATGCTTTTTCTAGGGTGGAGGAGACAAATTACATGGGGAGATACACAGATACAGATTTAAGAAGCGGGAAAAAGTCAGCTCTTTGTATTGAAATCTTTCCAAGGATGATTAAAAGTAAACATCTGCAAATCTTAGCATTTTTGAAATGGCAAAATTAAATATCGAAGGAAGCGTGCTTAAATCTGAAGACCAGTAGAAGAAAGAGGAAGAAAATTTACTCCTTGACTGATCCTGTGTACAAAAGCAGCTACAAAGAAACAGTGTATGGTACCCTTCAGTGGGGAAAAAAAAAAAACAACAAACAAAAAACAAACCAAAAATCAGATGAGACAAACTCAGAACAGCATTTTGAAATTTTGGAGGCATCATGCCCACTCTTTGCTAATTAAAATCACAATGTCTAATTATTCACAGGAATCCATTTCACTCCTACAGCTACACAAAGATACTGGGTGTGACACGCAGAAGGTCTTCACCTTTGCTGTCCTGTGCTGGCTAGGAGACAGGATTTTGCCCCCTATTTTATTCTAGGAAGTCTTAAGGCTTCCTTAATTTGCATCTGACTGTCCACTGTCTGAAAGTCTTCTTAAGACATATCTGCCTTGTTTTCTGAACCAACTGCCCCTCCATACAGGTCACAAAGTCATAAATAAACTAGTCCTAAATCCCCACAGGGGATTCTCATGGGCCCACCTGATTCCTTTACAGTGGGGCAAAGGGAGTGCAGAACAATGATGGAACAAATCCATTTGATTTGTTATTTCAAACCAATACCCAGCAATTTTACAGGTGCTATTCTCATTTCAGTGGATGTCAGTTCAGACCCTGGTTTCATTACAGAACAGAATTATCACCGTAGGCTCATCAGGGTAGATGAGCCCCTGGAATTTGGATGAGTTTGGGCAACAAGGCTGAGCTCAGCATGGCTGAGGCAGAAGTGAACTAAACTGCATAAAGGTTTTCTCCTGCAAACAGTAACAGGATCCAAAGGAGAGGGGAGGAAGAGCTCCAGTGCCTGCTGCAGCACACCAAGGTGACTTTTCCAGATAATGCACAAGAAGTTGTAATGGGGTAAAACCAGAAGTTAGGGAGGGGAGGAATCGGGAGAGAGAGAGACCCACATCTGCCTGTCACTCTGTGCTCTTCAGCATGTCAGAGATCGTGTTTTCTTCCCCCAAACAAGAACAAGCCAAATAAAGAAAAGAAAAAGTCTTTGTGTTCTTTCCTCCTGGGTACATAATGCCCATCTGTGAGTACAGATAAACTGGAAGCAACGGTAGAGAAGGATATTCTGCAAACAATAAAACTATTTATACCATTTCATACCTTTGTCAAGAGTTGATACATAAATTTTTCAATAAGATTGTGCATTTCACAAATTATTATTCAAACTGATTCTCTCATCGGCTTTGACAGGGTTGGGAAAGACCTTACCCCTTTGTAATCCTGTATCCTGTGTGGATAACAGCGGCAACTGCCTACATCAAAATGTATATAGGATAACGAAGCACATGCCATAAGACACAGACCTGTTGTACTAAGTACAATAGGGGAGCAGAAAGAAAGGTGAAATTTGGTTCCAGTGTATTTTCCCTAGGTGTCTTTGTCCTGTTTCATCAGAGCCATGTTTAGTAGCTGGGGAATTCTTCTTGCAATTTCAACATTTATAAAACAGATTAAATCTAAAACTAACAGAGCAGAGAATGTAATATACTGGGTTTGATTAATCTGGATCTTCGGATTTCCAAAAACTTGTTGGTCCAGAGATTGCTAGGAGTATATTATTTGTTCTACTTCAAAATCATACCTTTTCATAGACACCCACATAGCTTAGAAAGAGATGTGGAAATGTGTTAATTTTTGGCCTTGCTACATTTTGCAGAGTAGGAGTATAAGGGGAAAAAAAAAGAGTATGTGAAACCTTTCTTCTAAATTAAAGGTTTCATATCCTAATAAATAATTTCTTTGTCTGTTTGTAAATGCTTCCATTATCCCCTAATGCAGACAAGCCCAGAGAGACTGGGTGTCTATTGCTGCCTCTTTAATCACAAACCTATTTTGACTGCTCTGTCAGGTAAACAGCAGAGCCAGGGCCATGTCTCTTTTCTATGCTCTGAGGAAAAATAAAGCAGCTGTTGAATAACTACACAGACACCCACAAAAGTACACACAGTTTAATGTTAGCTGCTCACCCAGCACAGTCCTTCCCTGGGTGAAAATGGGGTGGCTTGCCTGTGATCACTGCTATGCTAAGGTCTTCCTTGAGCCTGTGGGTTGGGTTTTTATGGGAAGGATGATGGATGTGGCTAATGGATCAACCAGCTTAAGGTACCTGAGACTCCTGTAATCTGACAAGGATGGAAACACTGAGAGAAACCTTCAAATGAACAGCTAATTAATGGGTGCAGTTATGTGCTGGTTATCAGGAGGGCTCTAATTACAAGCCTAGAGGAAGACCGCAAAACTAATGAGGGCATTCACATTTAGTGGAGAATATCTTGCTCTGACATCAACCTTTGGGTGATGGGAAAAGAGGATACTGATGGGCTGACAAGCCTGCTTGCATCTACAAGGCACAGGGCTGTTCCTCTGCTACTCTGCCAGCAACCAGGCTTAAAAGGAAAGTGTTTTCACCATGAAGGAAAACAGGCAAACTAGAAGAGCTACACAAACTACACCACTGTCAAACCAACCCACAGGCAAAATTAGAAGCAATGGGAAGTGCTTCATTTCTGAATGAGAAACTCATACTCTCTAAAAGGGCATAATAGAACAGGAAACCGAGTCCTTCATACTTAGACAGCTCTACCAAAAAACAAAACCAAAAAAACAAACCAAACCAAAAGTCCCCAACAAAAAAAGAATTTGAATACATGAGAATTACATGATTTTCAAAATTTAATTAAATTACTGCTTTAGCTCAGCTATTTTTGTCATGGGCAAGAACTATACATTTCTTTTGGGCGGTATTAGTCATTTTGGTTTGCTTCGTTTTTTTTGATTGTTTGAAGTTCATAGCATTTAAAGCAAGATAGTGGAAAAAAAAACAAACAACACAGGCATGCAGAGCCCATAGAAATTCATGGAAAGGCGTTCATGAATCATGGAAGAGGCATTAAAGGACTGGTGAGAAACCCTGGTCCTTCTGAAATCAACAGCAATTCTACCAGTTTCAGCCCATGTTTTTCACAACAATCCAAAGTCTATCCTCTGTGCTTTCATACCATCTTGCAAAGCACAGTTACCTACAAGCACAAGTGAGAAGTCCTCTCATGGGCAGTGTTGCCATCACCTTGCCATTCAGCACTAAGGAAGGAGGAGAGGATATCAGTGCTACTCTCCTCCTGGGCAAAATTTGTAGGTTTGTAGATCTGCATCCTTAAAAAGTTCACACACATCTTTAAGATGTGCACTGTTGTGAAACTGGTTTGAAGGTGGAGTACATACTATACATAACTTTTAAGGAAGACTGAAGGTAATTTGACACACTGAACCAGTATGGAGGCATGTGATGCAAGTGGAAAGGTTTCAGTACCTACTGGAGTTCACAGATTTTCAAGATAAAACTCTGACACACCATTTATATTCCTTTCTGTCAGTACATACCTAGTTAAAACACAAATTAGCCATAACTTTCATTTCATTACAACAAGACATGAAAAATCAAAACCATATTGCTCATCATGATGCTATTCTTCCAGTGCATACACAGCATATTGCAGAAAAAAAATTAAGGAGTTGTAATTTTTGGCTGATTATCTGTCAAACAGCCTGCTTGTGCAGGTCACAGTTCTGTAAGCAGTCAAATAAGCTCATGAGGATAAACTGGAAATTACAATAGTCCCATACAAGGCCACACACAAGCATGTATACTCCTACATGTTGGAAACACCCTATTTGTTTTCTGCTTTGTTTGCTATCAAATCTTCTTATTTCTCTTTCATGCTAAGAGACAAGTAATTAGAAGTCTACTAATCAATAGACCATTTTATTATCCAGCGCAGCTCTGAATAATCCTCATAATTTAACCAGCTTCTGAGTAGGCCAGCAGGGAATATGCAGAGAAGACAAAGAATTTTACAAATACCAAGGGCTAGTCAGTACAAAGCAGCTTTCAAGAAAATAAAAAAGCTACCCAAGATTAGTTTTAAGTAGTGGAATCAAAACAAGCAAAATGCAAATCTGGTTTTTCTTCTTTTCTTTGCAGTAAAATTCACATCTGCTTTGCCCCAGCTAAGACCTGGAGGTCAGACACTCTCTGGCTGCTGGAGATAGCACCTCCTCCTACATCAGGAGAAAATATTTGGCCATAGGAGGGTTCTTCCCAAAGAAGAGAAGGGAAGGAGAACATTATCCTCCCTCAGGACTCCTCACCAGGTTTAGGTTTCTGTGCTGAAGCCTCGTGAAGAGAAGCTGCAGCACAGCTATGCTGGTTCAGCAGAATCCTCAGGCAGTAAAGCCAGATGGTCTCCAGGCTCCACTGATGGCTCCATGGATGGCTATAAGCTCTACAAATGGAATAGGCAAGATAGAAAGGGCGTGGCCCTCTATATTAGGGAGTGTTTTGATTGCATGGAGGTCAACAAGTGTTGAATGTTTATGGGTAAAGTTGAGGAAGGTCAATGAGGTGGATATCCTATTGGGAGTTTGCTATACCTCATCCAACCAGGATGAAGAGGTTGATGAATTGTTCTACAGACAACTGGAAGAAGCAGCAAAATCTTCTCCTCAACTTATCAGACATCTGCTGGAAATATAACACAGCAGGCAGGAAACAATCTAGGAGATTACTGGAGTGTGTGGAAGATAACTTCCTGACTCAGCTAGTAAGTGAGCCCACCAGGAGAGGTGCCTGCTAGACTTGTTTACAAACAGAGAAGGTCTTCTGGATGATGTGGTTGTTGGAGGCTGTCTTGGTCTTAGTGACCATGAAATGACAGAATTCTCAATTCTTGGCCAAGTAAGGAGGGGTGTCAGCAAAACTATTACCATGGACTTTTGAAAAGCAGACTTCAACTTGTTTAGAAGGCTGGTTGAGAAAGTCCCCTGGGGTACAGCCCTAGAGGGCAAAGAGGTCCAGAAAGGCTGGACTTCTTTTAAGAAGGAGCTCTTAAAGGCACAGGAGCAGGCTGTCCCTATGTGTCGTAAGACAAACTGGCAGGGAAAATGACTGGCCTGGCTGAACAGGGAGCTTTTGCTGGGATTTAGGAGAAAGAGGAGAGTCTACCACCTTTGGAAGAAGGGGCAGGCTATTCAGGAAGAGTATACAGATTTAGTTATATCGTGTAGAAAGAACATTAGAGGGGCAAAAGCTCAGCTTGATCTCAGCCTGGCCACCTCTGCAAGAGATAATAAAAAGTGTTTTTCCAAATATAAAACAATAAAAAAAGAACCAGGGAGAATCTCCGTCCTTTATGGGATGTGAGGAGGAACATTGTTATCAAGAATGGGGAAAAGACTGGGGTACTTAGTGCCTTCTTTGCCTCAGTCTTTAATAGTCAGACCAGTTATCCTCATGGCTTTCAGTCCCCTGAGCTGAAAGATAGGGATGGAGATCAGAACAATCCCCTCACAATCCAGGAAATAGTAGTGAAAGACCTGCTAAGCCAACTGGACACCTGTTAGTCTATGGGATCAGATGGGATCCACCTGAGGGTGCTGAGGGAGATGCTGGAGGAACTTGCCAAGCCTCTCTTTATCAGCAATCTTGGTCAACTGGGGAAGTCCTGGATGACTGGAGACTTGCCAACATGACACCCATCTACAAGAAGGGTAGGAAGGAGGATTTGGGGAACTAAAGGCCTATCAGCCTGACCTCAGTTCTGGGGAAGATTATGGAACAGTTCATCTTGGGGGTGATCACACAGCAAGAGCAGGACAACAGGGGGATCAGGCCCAGCCAACATGGATTCATGAAGGGCAAGTCCTGTTTAACCAACCTGATCTCCTTCTACAATCAGGTGACCTGCCTAGTGGATGAGGGAAGAGTGGTGGATGTTGTCTACCTGGACTTCAGTCAGGCATTTGACATCGTTTCCCACAGCATTCTGCTGGAGAAGCTGGCGGCTCATGGACCCTTCGCTGGGTTAGAAACTGGCTGGATGGCTGGGCCCAGAGAGTGGTGGTAAATAGAGTTAAGTCCAGTTGGCGACCAGTCACAAGCAGTGTCCCTCAGGGGTCAGTTTTGGAACCAGTCTTGTTTAATATCCTTATAGATGACCTGGATGAGGGGATTGAATGCGCCCTCAGTAAATCTGCAGATGACATGAAATTAAGTGGGAGTGTTGATCTGCTTGAAGGTAGGAAGGTTTTGCAGAGGGATTTGGACAGGCTGGAGCGATGGGTTGAGGTCAATGGGATGAGGTTTAACAAGGCCAAGTGCCAGGTCATGCACTTTGGTCACAACAACCCCAGGCAGTGCTACAGGCTTGGGGAGGAGTGGCTGGAGAGCTGCCTGGTGGAAAGGGACCTGGGGGTGCTGGTGGACAGCCAGCTGAACATGAGGCAGCAGTGTGCCCAGGTGGCCAAGAAGGCCAACAGCATCC
>JANHFX010011684.1:0-63910 GCA_027560015.1 Chloroceryle amazona | reverse complement strand
TGATGAGAAGCTCAACATGAGCTGGTAGTGTGTTCATGCGGCTCAGAAGGCCAACCGTATCCTGGGATGCATCAAGAAGAGTGTGGCCAACGGCTCAAGAGAGGTGATTCTCCCCCCTTACTCTACTCTGGTGAGACCCTACCTCGAATACTGTGTCCAGTTCTGTTGTCCCCACCATAAGAGAGACATAGATATGTTGGAATGAGTCCAGAGGAAGGCCACAAAGATGATCCAGAGGCTTAAGCACCTCTTCTAAGAGGGTAGACAGAGAGCTCAGATTGTTCAGCCTGGAGAAGACTCGTCTCCAGGGAGGACCTTATAACTGTCTTCCAATACCTGAAGGGTATTGGATAGGGACTCCTTCACAAGAGTGTCCAGTCATAGGACGAGGGGAAATGGATTTAAACTGAGGGAAAGTAGGTTTAGATTGGATCTTTGGAAAAAGTTCTTCAGTATGAGGATGGTGAGATGCTGGAATAGATTGCCCTGAGGGGTTGTGGATGCCCCCTCCCTGGAGGTGTTCAAGGCCAGGTTGGATGAGGCCTTGAGCAACCTAGTCTAGTCGAGAGGCATCCCTGCCAATGGCAGGGAGGTTGGATTAGATGATCTCTAAGGTCCCTTCTAGCCAAAGCCATTCTATGATTCTATGAAATGTCATAGTCCCTGTAGAGAAAATGAAGTATTCTGAGCCATACCTTTATTCTGACCTACAGTGGTATATCTTATTGACCTATATTATTGATCCTAACAGAAAAATACAGCCTCAGTAAAATGTAAAACTCTGTTGTTTTTTTTTCTTCAGCTGTAATTGATTAATAGTGCAGAAGTTAAGAAGAAATAGCATGTATGACATCACGTTCATACTTAATCTGTCTAATAAAGTAAAGTTTTAAGGCCTCATTTTCATTCTTTGCAGACTAGTGAATTCCATCTGTTAAGAATGAATTTCCAGTTGGCACACAGAAAATGACTGCACTGTTGTATAAGCATCTCCACTAAGCTCTGTCATTTATTTCTGTAATTAAAACCATTTTGAGAAAAATGTAGTCAGTTCAAGCAAATTACATGTTACAATAAAACAATTCTAATAACAACCCAGAAGTTATTAATGAATACTCAATTCTGTATAGGAAAGTATTAATTGGAGTAGCCCCTGAACACGATTATTGCTATTTTGGGGCTTTTAAATGTGTTTCATGCACAGAATATGGAAGTTACATTTGCATAATAATCATAAATCCAATACAGAAATGTAATTTTATTTTTCTGAGTAACCATTCTGTTAATTTATCAAGGGCTATGAACATCTGAAATGGTGCAGCAAAGGATTAGATAATGATATGTCTTTTTCATAGGATTTAGTAACTAGAAGCAAGCAGGGAAGTGAAGGGTGAAATTTTTAGAACAACTTCTATTGATTGCAAGAACACGGTTTACAGTTTCTTAGATCTGTCTGCATAGTGTTTGCCAGCCTCTCTTCACCTCTCCAATCCCAAGAACAGCAGCAAAGAAACAATAGAAACCTCTTCCTATTCTGATTGTTTAGAAAGTATAAAAATGTTGTTTCTCCCAGAGCCTTTCCTAACAGAACGTACTGTGGCTAAAAGCCTGTTGGCAAATCATTACCTACAGATGACTTAAGCATGTGCTCACACAAAGAGCCAGAAAAGTTACTTCTGAGTAAGGAGGCTTTTTTAAGTCTAAGTATTTGCAAATCATTTTCCTTTCTCTTTTTGCCTTCAGGGGAACCATCTCTGCTATACCGTCCACTGTCCAGGTACCTTTAGAGGAGGTAACTCCACCAATCAATCCCATGGCCTTAGAGACACCAAGCATGAAACAGCCCATGCAACTCAGTCAAGCAGCTCTGGAGATAAGATATTCATCAGATTGCCTTAGGAGAAGATCTGCAGTAAAATGAAGCAGTGGGGCAGCCCACTTTGGTCAGAAAACATCTTCCCATAGTTTCGTCGATCTCAATGAATCTGAGACAGCACTACGAATCATGACCTCATACATTTGTTGAAGTTTTGACCTTTCAAGCACAAGATCATCATTTTTAGATCATTTATTCTCTGACAAGGACAGGATACAAAGATAAAGCCCACCATGTGATAAAATGATCATGCCCTTCTTGACATCCAGAAATCCGTTAGGAAAGGCTATATTACTATATAAAAATATAAAAGTAATACATGCTGTAGTTGTTTTATTACATGAAAACCTGTAACTTCTGCTACAAAATAATGTTCTACACACAAAGCAGTGCACACAACATTCACAAATGAAATAAGAAAACCCCCTGATAGCTGGACCATGGAAAAAGTCATGATACAAGAAACACCGTTAAACAGTAAGATCCTGAGGAGTAAGATGAGCTATTTGAAAAGGTATGTAGCTTGTAAATGTATGTGTGGTTAAACATCTTGAAAATAACACCACTCTGCTCACATTTCCAACTTATACTTTGGTCTCCAAAGAAATTCCTATCACTAGAGCCTTCAAAGCAGGCTTATGTCAACTTAAGGAGCAAAAAAAAGGTAGTTTTATAGTAGCACAGATGGATGTGTTCATGCATCTTTTCTAAGTGGTGGCTTCTCATGAACACTTTTACAGCTGAAACCCAAGAAATACATCAACCAATTATATTCCCTGTGTTGAAATTTGTCATGTGTAACTCATTATTTTCTGCACAGAAGAAAGCACCTTTCTCACAGTCTACTATTACATCTTGCTTCATAAAGACAACGCTATACATTTATTTTATGGTAGTCCAGTTCTGCATCTGAGTGTCTGAGTGGTGGCACAATAACCTAAAATTAGCTGACCCATCCCAAACCTCAGACATATCATTCTGCCTATGACATTAGCAAGAAATGGTAACTGATGTATTTCCTTCTCTCCATAATTAGAGGCCCTGAGGGTTTTTTTTTTTTGTTAAAAATAAATACCACCTCCCAAACCAAAAAACTCCAAGAAAACCTGGTTCCTCTATGACATGTGACTAAATCACAGGAAAACTCATATAAAACCCTAATTTTACAGTGAGACAAAAGATGTCCTTTTATGTGACTCTTTTAAGTAGGTTAATATTTTATGTGTCCTTTCATTCAAAAGCTTTTAGACTCCTCTGTTCTTGATCCCTTTCCCCCTTCACCCATTACTTTTTTTAACAGGCTAAAATAAATAAAAGCAAACAAAAGAAAGAAGGAAACAAAAAGTTTACATAATTTTGGCAAAAATGCCACTGCAGATTACAAATCCACAGAAAGCAGAAATATATGGACAAACACAAAAGAGGATATGTTCCATATAAATGAGCTTTCACGTGAAAACTAATCAAGCCACTCTGAGGTCTTTTCTTCCCTTTCCTGTTGATCACAGAAGGGCTCACCAAATCAACAGCCTAACTAGACGTGAGTTTTAGCCTACATGAGTGGATTAGCAACAGATGAACCAAGACATCTGTTGGGACCAGCATAGATTTCACTATTTGGTCACTGATACAGACTTACAAGTGAGATATGCACTCTGCACCAAGCAATAATGCTTCCTTCCATGCCCATGCTTGCGTGCACCATATAAAAGTCTATTAAAAAAGACTTGTGCCATTGACAGGACCACCCCATTTCTAAATAAATTAACTTTTTCCTTCAAGTTTCATCACAAATATCAGTCACCTCAGTGTTCCCAGGAAGGAAAAAATAAGGCTGTTATTACTGTAAGAGAACAAAAGAGCCACGGGGAATTAGCAGATGCAAGGATACTTCTAAAGTTCAATGAGAAATGGCAACTTGAGAAATGCTGTTGCTTCAGAAAAAAACATATGAGAAATAGGTTTTGAGGGGGAAGGATAATAATGATTAAATAGGTTAAATAAAAGGGAAGAAGGATACAGAGAGTAATCAACCAGAATCTTTCAGTAGAGGAATAAATCTACAAGTATGCAATTAATTACAGAAAATAGGACTATTAATGTAAAAACACAAAGGAAATACATGGAAAAATAAGAAATGATCTGTTGTGTGGGTGAGAGTGAACACAGAGAAAGACAACAATGTCAGATATAATATGCTACTAAAGCTTTTTATTTCCTCATGTCCCTTTGCTTTTCAAACTCTTGCAAAACATTACCTCATCTGTTTTGTTCTGCTTTTTTTTTATTCCCTAGTGTACAAACTCACATTTCTCATCTTTGTCTTTTCCACTGCAGACAACAAAACTCTTATCTAGCCAGAGTACCATCACAGTCATGCACAGCTGACTGTGTCTTCAAGTACATTTTTGTGTGTGTTTGCTAAATACATTTTGAATGTGTTCACCCACTTCTTTATAGAAGCAGCTCTGGGAGTTGAAACATTGAGAAATGTCTCTTTTTAAATCAGTCCCACATATATACACACATTCCACATTTCTAGAGAGGGCTTTAAGTAATCAGAGGAAAATGGACATGCAACATATTGTTTAATCAGTACATAATGCTAAAGCATAAAATATCTTCCTTAAAAGTATTTTCTATCATCTCTGAACTTGCAATTCTTTTGGAGAATAGAATGTTTTGGCATAAAAATCTTCACTAAAATCCTGAGCAAATTGGCTTTTTTACTTACATATATTCTTTGCAAATTCTGCTTTTCTCCAAATAATGTATTTATACTGATAAAAAATGCTTTACTTTTAAACTGTTGCAGTTTACTTCTGTTTCTGAGATTTGAGGATGTTCTAATGGAGTCAGTCCCCTTTACCACTTTAAAACAATCTGCACCTGCAACACTGTAAGCACAGATGTATTTAAAACTCTGCTTCCCCAAAACCTATTTTGAGGTCATCACTGTGTGGTATAGTGCAAAAGATGATCACAGAAGTATGCTGGTGAGCGAAGGTCTGGCACTGAACTACTTCAGCCTGAACCAGAATCAAATGCAAATTTCATAGCCTTCCCACTAATATACATCTTCAACTGAAGAACAGCCCATTTGTGATTTATGGTACTGCTTCTTTCACAACTGAACCTCTCCCAGATGTCCTCATCACTTTAGGATACTGCCCTTCAAATTTGCTTTATAATGTGCCTTGTGCATTTCATAAATCAAGGCTGAACACTGCTGTGCATTACTCCTGAAAATAACCTCACACATCTTCTGAAGTACAATCTGTTCACTTGATGAAACACTAAGATTTTTTCCTTAATGTATCCTGGTCAAATTTATAATTATAGCACATATCCCATTAAATGTTCCAAGTAATAATTAGATTATAAGAACTTGATGATTCCACTGAATAAGTCAGAGAACGAGAACTATGTAAAATCTCCTCTTTTTGGTGCACAATCACAGGGCTGGAATCAAATTACTCATATAAATTCAGCAAATTCAATGAAGTTACAAAGCTACATTATGCCATTATACAGGAAATTCTGAGTAACTCTTCAGTGACAGGAAGTTCAGGCACAATCCAGAAAAAGCAGCCTCTACTGCAGAGAACTGTTGAAATGACTCAGATGTGGAGTAATATCAGGTCTGGTTAGAGGGGGGGAAAACCTAAGCAAAGGTACCTAGAGAAGTCTGATCACACAAGTCCCAGAGCAAAATTGATCTATGTGTCCAGAAGGCTTTTACCAAGTAGAGGAGCTCTAGACTAATTTTTAAAAAAGTATTTTTAATTGCCCACCTTTTGTCTAAAACCTGGGTTTAGATGTTGGAGGCCTCTATGGCTTTTGCTCTGTATCTCTTAAAACATGCTCTGAGCTCATACAGTTTTTAGCAAGTTTTGAGAGGATCTACACAGTCCACTTAGGACTTTAAGCAAGAATTACTTGAATGAGAAAAAAAAAAATATAATAATGTATCATACAGAAAAAATATCTTTTTTATTCAAGGTAGAGGGAAAGGAAGAGATTTAGAAAAAAAAAAACAAACTAGTGCAAGAATAACTTCTATGAATAAATCTCATCCAATACAGTAGTAGTAAAATCCAAAAGGTTATATAAACATTTTCCTACCAAATTTAATTTGTAAATCTTTTTTTGTTTTGTTTCCATGGTGGCCCAGAAAACTTGAAGCCAGAATGCCCTATTGGTATTAAATTCTACAGGATGGATCAAAACCTACTGGAAGGTTATAATTTTCTAATAAATTATATAGTGACATTTTTGTAATGCTGAAGGCCATAACACTCAGGGCTAGGCATTTTTCAAATAGTGCAGTATGGTTTTAATTTAGGAAAATGTACGCACAGGAGTTGCAGGACAATCTAAATTACTCTGCACTTGACAAGATTTCAGGAATCATGTCTATTATTGTAATACTTTTCCCACAGAGTGCTTGCTTCACATCTACACAGAAATAGCCACTGAAATGTCAAAGAATATGGAAGGTAGGTGGTTGCTTGTTGACCTGTAAGATTACAAGTTGCCAGACTTTCATGGCAAGAACAACTGCAAGGCCAGATGACAATCAAATTCCACTTTTAATTACTTCTGCTGTGGAGTCTAAACATACACCCACCTTGTGTCGAAATCATGTCATGCTACATCTAGCTGATGTGTGTCAAGGGACTGTGTCCTTCGTTCTCCACCAATATTCAGCGGTATCAACAAGGATAAATTCAGTATGGGGACTGTAGCAGGTGCTGAGACCTCACTTGATATATGTACATATGCATGTCAACCTAGATAATATACTTCAGCATGGTAGGGAAAAAGAACATTAATCACTGTCAAGACAGGCTGCTGTACTCCCTGGAAGAGTCACGATGCTTTACTGCTTTACTGAGTCCAGGTGCCACTTTTTTCCAAATCAGATTTTGATTAAGAATTATTATGTCTGCTAGTCTTTTAACCCCAAGCCCTCATCCTTTTGACTGCCACTTCAAAACATGTGTTCTAAGTAATAAAGTAACCTCACAGAGGTTACAACCATGCAGGCATGAGCTAAATCCAACCTGAAATGAACACAAGTATTTGTCAGCTGACTTTCTTATGAAGGCAGGTTACATTTTCTCTGTAAATATAATTTTGAATCTGTTGACCACATGCATATTTGCTATAAAGAAACAAGCAGTTTTTCTTTCATCAGGCTAAAGGTTGAAAATCATCATGAAGTATAAAAGGCATTAGACAGTAAAAATGCTAAAGGGTATGAGAGGTCCGGCAGGTGTAACTTAGGCTGATATTATATTTCAAAGACAGAAGAATAAATTTCTCCTAAGTGCCTGGTGCTAGAAACTTAGCCTTTAAAAACAGACCATTAGACACAAAAATAAAATGACAACTACGTCTGTAAAATGCAGTCTTTCTCAGGTTCTCCCTGGTTTTGCCACCCTTACACGTGAATACATAATTTGCAAAGAAATCAGATTCTGATGGCAAAATGAGCTATATACAGTTCAGACATTTAAAATTTTACAGAATCATTACTTTAACATGTCTCCCAGAAATGAAAAATAGACTGCACAACACATACAAATCATTGAGTCACTCAAAAAATGTAAGCAGAGAAAGCTTTATACAGTAGCAGTCCTATCCCACTGTTCAAGAAAGGCAACTGTATCTGTACTGTGCCTTATTTTCTAAGAGCAAATGAAGCATAGCTTCTTTTCATATCACTCAAATTGGCCATTTTCTTTCACACCTTCATGTTCTATTATTTGTGTCACTGCAGCTAGAATTGCAAGATTTATTTAGGAACAATACTTTATCAATCGTGAAACACAAAACGTAGTCCAATCTCACAGCACATATGCTTTAAATAATGTTTGACACCTCATCTTACTTACAGAAGCTTAAGAACTAAGAGCCTGAATTAGGGGTTTTAGTGGTAGGTATTAAACATTAAAAGCCCTTTTCCCCACACATTCTCATCTTTTTCATTTTCTCTTTCATTTTCAGTGTTATTTTATTGTATTATTTTATAATGGGAAGACAATTGCAAGAAATCCATCTATGATATAGTGTTCCTTATCATCTAAAGAGAGAACATGAGTGAAGCACTTCAGGCCAGTAACAACTTTCCCAAACTTCCACCATCTTTTTTCCTTCTCAGTTAAAAAAGTAGAAAGTAGTGTTTTCTTTAACTTTACTTGAAAAAACTTCCTGCTCAAATACTCCTGCTTCCATCCTATTTACTTCATGTTGTGTCTAAAACTTAACCTTCATGGTTACTATTTAAGGAATCACAGAAAATACTAGCCCCAGGCTATTTGAAGAAAAAAGAAAAACAAATGAACCTCAAAATCCCAAATGGATTTTGTTTCATGTGTTCCCAAGGCCTTTTAGGCATCACTGATACAGAGGTATAAAGGTGTCAACTCCTTCCCAGTTGAAGGACAGGAAATTCTAAAATGAGGTCTTTCCTTTGTGGATGACTGGCAATAGATAACATCCATACTCCCACATTATTTGTCAGACTACAGGTGTTGTGGCTAGTGGTTCATGCGGATGGGCTACGGGGCAGCTTTGTCCACCTGCTGACCCAGTCATACCTTTTTTTCCCAAGAGACATCTCTTTGGTATCTCCAGAATTCAAAATCTCATTGCTGGATGTGAACAAGGATGTTTTCCTTTAAGGGAGACTTTTATTACATATTACTAGGAAAAAACACTCGTAAGTCCTGTGTTCTGTGAAGGTAACTCTCATACATGTGGGACAAGAAACTGTCTGAGATGCAGAACACATGACAGAGACAAGATCATTCATTAATTGGGTTTATACATTAGGTCAGGGGCTAGCACCTAGGAGAAGTACGGTGCACAGTTATGGGTCCAATGGGCAGTAACTGCGAAGAGCTACAGATGCACAGAAATGAAAAAGTTTTAACAGCTGAGGACAGAAGAAAGATGGGGAGGCAAACTGAAGGGTTCATATTTCAGTTTTCTGCACAATTTGCACACCTCTCTGTGCAATAATATTAATAACCTTGGAGAATGTTTCCATTTTAACATTGGTTGGCAGCAATACTAGAAAAAAATAAATAAAGAACACTTTGGCTTTGACCCTACACTTGAATCTCATGAGTTTAACTACTAAATTATATCAACTGAATGACTGTCAAGCCTCTGTACCACAGGATAGGTATTTCTAAAAGCATCTCTGAAGCCTGACACAGCTGGTCAGAAGAATAGATTTGTCAAAGAGAGGCCAGAGAAACAGAAGAAATGCTTGGTCTAAAAGGAGAAATATATAGTAGAAGTCAAAGAAAGGAAATGGAAAAAAATACTTCACAAGTCTCTTGTGAAGGGGCTAAAATACATAAAAGCATTTTCAATGGCAAGTTTTTCTGCCCACATAAATAAGGAGACTGACCAAAATTCCCACTTGAGCCTGAGACTACCTACTATCCAGAAAACAGAAGTAGAAGGCACTGGAAATCAGGCCTGAGTCATGATCCCCCCTTGTAAAGACAGGATGGTTCTTTGCAACTTCTGGTATCATGGCACTTTCAGTGTCTACAACCATCAAAAAAGATGATTTCTTATCTGCATTTTCTGCTATAAAGATAAGGAGGTCCACTCTTTGGACAAAAATGGACTACAATCCCAAACCTTTTCAGACAAAAAAGGGAGGGGAAAAACCCTACGAAGTTACTGCAGTCATCTCCATATGTAAACTCACTGGACTTCACCGCCATCTGCAAAAACTGTTAGGCATTACTGAAAGGGCAAAAATGATTATGTGAAGCTGTTAAAATACCCAGGGTTGCTAAATTCAGGTTTTTTTCATTCCTTGTTGTGATTATTATTCAAATGCACTCCTCTTCTTTGACAAAATCAAGGCAATTTTTGGTGTTGTTTGAAAATAGCCAAGAAAAAAACCCATCAAATATCAAATTTTGAATGATATACATACAACACTGACAGGCTTATATAAAAGATGGAGCATCAGCAGGTGTAAACACTGAAACCCAGTACAATAAAACCATAAAATATGTTGGGCAAACCTCAAAACACCAACAGGCATACAAACTACTTGATAGCTAATAAAATATGTGAATATAAAAGAAGTATTATTTAAAACATAGTACATATAAAAACTCCACTAAATTATGTAATTCAGATAAATACCGGAAGTGCAGCATTGTCAAACCAACACCAAAGTTGATGATGCTATGGGACTATTTTGAAGTTCAGCCATTCAGCATGAAGTATTAGAAGAAGTAAATTTAGTTCTCAGCTTCAATTTACAGCTTGAAGGAGAAGCTTTCCTGCAAGGGAATACATCTCTGCCATCAACAGTGGGCCATAATGAATAGACCTGGTTCCCCAGAACACCCATGACAGAAGAAAGATTAAATCCAATAACATGGAAGTCACCAAAACTCCCCAATTCATAGCAATTGATTCATAATCTATTATATGAGGCAAATGATTTAGAAAGGTCTCTGTTCAGACAATGATGTGAGTTAATATCTATAGGCTGAACCAGCATGCGTTTTTTCTAGATTAGCAAGGATGACATATATTATTTACTGGCTGGGGCATTATTATTCTTTTGACGCTTACATTTATGTCCAAAGACAAGCTATAAAACAGAGCCTAGTGAAGCTGTTCAGACTCACCGTTTGTTATCAACAGATGACCTTCTCATAGGTCTTAAAATATCTTGACTATGCAAACTCCATTATACCAGAACGGCTTCAGCCCCACAGGAGAGCAATAGAAATGACCTGGGAAGTCTTCTTGTACAATAATTATTCTAGATGAAAGTAATAGCCATTTCCAAAGTTTAGGTTTATTAGTGTATTAATAAAATGTTATAGTGACACATCATGAAACCATTGTTCTAGTCTTTTCTAGCACATATACGTGTGGCCAGTTTTCATTGTAAGACCTTCAGGTGTACAGTATCTGGCACTATTCTCTAAACTCCAGCCTTTGCCAGTGCATATATCATAATTTCATTTTCATTTTTAGAAGGCTGAATTTCTAGCTCTGCAGAATAACAACTGACTGTGTGAACTCGAAGTTACAGATACCAAAAGACACATTAAGCAAAAAGAAGAGAATAAAGAAGATATCATTATGGCAATGCTACACAGGTTGTGCCCAGTTTTTAATAGCAGCTATCTTGAAGTATTTTTCCTTTCATTCATATTTTGGTTGTACCACTTAAAAAGATGGGGATTTGCTGCAGAAAAAGAGCCAGGAACAAAACAATGCGTGGACAAATGATAAATGGAGAAAGGCTGACGTTTGGTCCTTTTCTGAAAACAACAGGAAACATCATCACTGCTGCAACTACAGGTGTCAGCACAAAGCTGAAGGATCACTGGGGGTCTAGGCCACTGCAGGACAACAGGGAACAAGAGTTGTTTTCAGCACTAAACCAGAATTTTAATCTCCAGGCACAATCTGCCCTGCTTTTCATCTGCAGAACATTCCTTATATTAGTAAAAGCATCAGCAGAAGCTGCTACAGGGTCTGTAGGACTCGCCTCCCACTCCCTAACTCCTCATCTTGGGCTTAGTTTCCAAAATCAAGGGTTTCAGACCTGGGCAGATGAGGACAGGAATACATGGGGAAATTCCAGATGCTGCGGCTCAATGTAAACACTCCTGATACACCCTTTTGGCTACCTCATAACAGCAGCTGGTGGGTACAATAAATTATGCTTCATATGAAATATATTTTCCATTTACAGAATAAGAAAAACTGTACATTTGAACTGAGAGTCTGGAATTGCATGAAACATAATTACCTATCCAAAAAGGAAAAGCACCCTCCAAAGCACACCATGACCTTTCAGTGAGATGATATCAGGTCAATTATATGGCTGACACAAAACTCAGACTCTCCAGTGAGGCTGATGGCACATGACCTTAACAACAAGTGGCCATCTGACATTACGAAAAAAAAAGATAAACAGTTGGAGGATAGTAAAGGGGAATATCATCACAGTGCATAGTAGTGAAGCAGAAAAAAAATCTAAAAATGCACAGTTCTTGCATTAACAATGCTAATTGATATAGGAGGAAGAACAATTTAGAGATGGGAAAAGAAGTAAGTTGGAATAGAGAATGGGACTGAAAGTCAAAGGCTATGCCAGTGCCAAAACCAAAACACAGCTTTGTCATGGCTGTAATTTAGTCAAGGAAAGCAGCAACAGAATGTATCAGAGTTTGATTCTTTTTTCTGGACTTGCTACACTTTCATGGGTTTATTTCCTCTGTTACCACATCACCAACTGTATGTTCCTCTCATCTGTATTATCCTGAGAATGTTGTAGCCACTAAACTGCATTGTGTGCCACTATGTTCATCATTTAACCCATTTTCTAGTTAAATGGTATTCTAACAAATGAAGCTATACATCAACTCAAATGCTTACAGTTTACTTTGTGTAGATAGACCTTTAAAACCAGTTTGTTTTCAAAATCTCTAAGCAGTTTCTAACAAGCAATGATTAGAAATGTGATTTTAGAGTCTTTGGAGATCTAGATCAGGCCCTCAGCTAGGATCTGTAACCACAGGTAACGCCAGAGGGGGAAAAACAAAAGTATGGGTGGATTTACTGTACATAGCTTGGTACAGTTAAGGCAGGTGCAGTGACACATCTTTATTATTACTTAATCTTTCCATCTCATAGATGGGGGGATTGGGACAATGGTGGGGATTAGAACCATGGTGCAGAATACTGAACTGAGATAATCTAATTTACTTTAGTGTCTGCATCTGTATTCAAACTCAGCTGTCCATAAAGCACAACAAGAAAATACATTTTGCCCCTTTTTTAAGCCTTTTTTTGGATGTTTCAATTGCTTAACTAAGCTCCTCAGTGAAAATGAATGCTGAAACAGCTTTGCAGAAACCTCCTTTTCAAAAAAACAAACAATCAAAAAAACCCCAAAACCACAAACAAACAAAAAAATGAAACCCAAACAGAAAACACCGAGCACAAAAATGTGAAGAAAGGCAGAAAGAGAAAAAAATATTTTGTTCCAAGCATGGACTAACTGCATATAAATTAATCATGCAACATAGGAAAGGGAAGTGCAAATCTCCCTGAAATGTAATTGTGTCATGTATCACAAAACAGATTCAGGGCACACCATGGTGGAACTGAGTATAAGTGACAGCAAAGGCACAGTGCTGTGGCAAATGCATTTATGATCTTAAAAAATAAAATAAAATAAATCAAGATAATTACTTCCAAAGAGAGAAAGGAAAAAAATATTTCAGGACTTAAGAGCACCTGCTGTCGGCCAGTCTATTGTGGAGAACTGATATTGTCCCCCTTGTGATGTGGGCAGGGATTCTACTTTTCTTCTCACTGAGAAGGAAATGTTGTAGCATCATTATGCTACAATATGATAAGCAATGCAAGAAGGGGATCTTATAGGCAGGAATTCATTGAATAAGGTGTAGATTTAAATAAAAGTCTTCAGGTGATTTACAAAAAATAAAATATTTTCTTTTAAAATGCCAGAGTTGTGTTCCTGACCACTTAAATCACAAGACATTATTCTAACTTTTAGGAGTAGAACAGAGACCTTATAAAGGCACTAAAATGAACGTTAAAGAAAGGAATGTCAGGGGTAACAATATGTCACACAGTCTTATAGACAAAGCAGGATCTCAGGGAATCTTCACATGATATTCAGTATTCAAAGAAAGTATCACAAACTGCATCCTGCCTCTGCAGAAGACCACTAGAGGACATGAACCAAGCTGTATTTTGCTCACAAATTACACCATTGTTTTCTTCCCACAGGAAAAAAAAAAAACACACACCCCACAACCTGTCAAAATCCCAGTACATAAATTGCCAGAACTAGCCCCACAGATTTTGCTGGGAATGTGGTCATTCACAACACACCATTTACTTAACAGCTTGCAAACCATCCTGTGTTAAGCAAGGCTGTTCACACTTGAAAGCACAAGTGCAGACGCTGCTGTGAGTGTTGGTAAAATACACATTTAGGCAGTGTCTTCTCATGTTCCTATTCAATCTTGTTTAAAGGAGGTAGGCTTCCTAGACACAAAATTACTAGATTACAGCCTGAGGTTATCTTTTTTTTTCTACCTACAGGTTTACATATTTTTAAGTTTCACTTTGGAGGAAACTTCATAAATAGTGCCCAAGGATTTGTCAGCAAGACACTGATTAAGTTGTTGTAAGTCTTTATAAAGATCTTGGATAGAGGAAGTTTCCTCCATTAGTTTTTTAAAATTCAATGTTTGAAAACAGCAGGCTTTTGATTAATTTTTAAAGGCAATTCTGTATTTACAACTGTGCAAGACAGAAAAAAAACAACCACCTTACTCTGGGTTTGGACTTCTCAAGTTTAGACACTGGAGTTTAGTAAAACTGAGTTAAAAAACACCAAGGTAATGGTCTCAGTTAAATGCAGCTGAATGCAATAGTTCCTCTGTATAAAAGGACGCAAGGTATTGGCATGCTAGCCAGTTTGCATTTTGCACTTGCATTTTCTCAAATCTCAGCACTACCTTTCAGCGCAGCAGGCAGTTAGCTCACCTAATTACTGCCAGGGAGGCCCAGATGCTTTTGTCAGCTCTTGAAGCACAGAAAAAGATTACCAGCAGACAAGCTAGCCATAGGATCAAGGATGGCTCCTAACAGGAGACTTGTAAAAAATCCGCTAATACTTCTGTTCTCTACTGAATGGAACAAATCGAAACACCTTATAAATCTGAGATCAAGCCTGATTATTCATATACAGGATTATCTTCCATACTGAAGAGACAAATACAAATGCAGGTAATTAAAGAGAGAGTTATCATAATGAAACCCTTTTTCATGTAATTTGGCAAGATACAAAGCACTGCCTTAAACAGATCTAAAGACTGGCCATTCAGCTGGTGTGTCCGCCCACCAAAAGGAACAGCTGTGGCAAAAAAGATGTGGGGTCCAGCACCGCTCACAGCCATGTGTAGGTTCAACCTCTTACCAGTGACGCAGGAGGCTGGGGCTGAAAGGATGCTGCTACTTGCCTACATGGATACTCTGAATGAAGTAAAAGCAATTACTATTTTTCACATTTTGAAATTACATGGAGAGGATCCTCCATTCTCTTGCAAATTGAATTTCATAAGCCTTCAAAGCAATTCGGCTTAAGCTTGAGAAATAGACTCAGAGGCAGCTCTTTATCCAATGGTAGTGGGGGGAGGCCAGAGACTGTTATCACTGATTTCAGCAGCTGGTTGAAGCCAGCAAAAAATCCCCTATCTCCATACAAAATACAGTTACCTTCCCTGCCCTGCCACCCCCTCCCCTTCACATGAGAGAAAGAAGAAACACCCCACCCTGTTTGTTTGAAAATTAAGACTGCAGCTTAACCTGAAATAGTTTCATGTGTTCAACTATAAGATTAAAAAAAAAAAAAGGAAAAAGGACAAACCTGATTAATGCAGTTGCATGTGTTCTAAATCTGTAACCATTTACTGTCTTATTTTATGCAGTGAAACTCACCCATGTCAAATACAGCTTTTATCTACAAAGGTGGCCACAGGAGACCCGAGTTCTCCCATGCCCTATCTCTGCTGATTGCATATTTTGAACAAGTCATTTCAGCTTCTATGTCGCTGCAAAAGAAGCAGAGCAATCCAATGTCCTCAACAGGAGAGGCCACAGAGGCACGTTGTTTGGAAATGATGTGTTAAATGTAAAAAAATAGTATTAGTCCCATTTCTTTGTTAGGAGTATGATCCTATTTTGAGCAAAAGGACATTAGGAAATTTGGAGGGAGGATCCTGTTGTCGCCACAAAAGCTCCTTTATTATTAGAGCGTACAACGTGCCCACCTTCAATGCCCTGGGAAATGCCAGCTGCCCTTCACCCACTCCCAGAAGGGCACAGGGCTCCTGCAAGCTCCATGCAAGCCTCAGACAACCCAGGGCATCAGAAGTGGCACTAGACACCTCTGTGTAGGCAACTGTGCCAAGTCCCACATGACTTCAGGAAAAGTTCAGATACTGACAACCTGAATCAGAAAACTGGTCAGCAAATTAAACACACTGCCTACAATGAGAGGAATTCAGGGGGAAGAGTCTTATCCCTATTGCTCCTAATTTGTCTTGTATAAATGAACATTAACTTTGGACCTTAATCTTTAGTTATTTGCATATGCCGTAGCACACAATATTGGTGCCTGAGTAGCTTGTGGTTAAAAGGTCTGACTGCAAACCCGGGTGATTTGCTGCCACTTTACACACTGTTCATTTAAGATTCCTAGCTCAACAGCACCTACTGTCTTTTTTTTTTGCACAGCTTTATCTGTTTTGGTGATGGTGATCGCACGTACCTTCGTTTAAAGCTTTTCTTGCTCTTCCAGTCAAAACTCTGTCTTCCTAATCTTTGGTGCTGTCACCTCTTAACTTTTAACTTCCTCTTTTATGATTCAAACTCATCATTTGGCTTGTTGCAAATTTTTATATGAAGAAATAGAGTGATGAATGTCTTTTCAAAACACAGGCTGCCTCTGAGGTAGCACGTAGAAACAAAATTTTGTCATTTACATTCCTCTCTAAGCTACACTGATGCCCATAACTCTAGTCAATTGAGTTATACCACTGTGACTGAGCATTTGGCTCAATGTATGATGTATTCATTAAACAGTTTTGTTTATTTAGCCAAAGTCAAGGGTCTGTTACCCTTTAATTTCTATCCATTTCTAGTGCCAGGATAATACACATTTCTGATCCAATTCTCAGAGCATATTAATTTGTAATTAAAATATATATTTTTTTTTTAAGAAGTAGATATTTGGCTGCTTTCAATTGTGCTAATGGCTTTTTGTCCTTCTTTGAGAAACACTTGCCTCTCAAAGAAACAAAAATGTGGGAGCTCTGACAATACTGAGAAACTTGCCAGCATAGCCCAAGGAATTTGCAACAGAAGTTCATCCTCTCTAGCCTTCTATTTACAATATTCTTTTGGTCAATCATGGCTGCAAGTTATTCTGTGCAACGTCTGCTTGTTCCCCTGTGTGCTTCCAGTGGGTGTTTTCACTCCAGTTCCCAGACTGCAAGTGAAAAACCCACTGCTTCCAGCATTAAATGAGAGCTTTGCTGGCAGACTTCATGGGAAGGAATTGCATAAATATCAGATACATTTATCCCAGCTCTTCTTCAGAGTCTGAGCTAGGAACTTGTAGAGAGTTATGGAAGTTTGTATTGGGAAAAGTTATACCAAAATTTATATTATATCATAATATGCCATAATATTGGCATATCTGAGGTCAACTTTTAGTTCTGGTTGGGTGTATTCATGTTTTATGTGCTAGCACCTTGAAACTTCTTCAGCTTCACTGGGACTGTTAACCCTAATGGGATATTCCAAGATTAATTTATCCTATGTGACTTCTCAATATGTTTTCATTGTCCAAACTTCATCTTAGTAAAGAAGGACCTTACAGCCCTAAAACACCTTCCATTCCAGATTCTGCAGATCACTTCTCTCCCACAGGACATTAAGTACAGGCTCTTGTGGCAAATATGGCAGCAGAATATGTATGAAAACATTATTCATGTATTTTTAACAATCCAAGAGCTGACAAAGTCAAGAGCCATCTTCTCTGTAGATCACCAGTAAATGCCTTGCAAATCACAAAGAACCAAAATTAAGAGAAAGCTAGCATTAATGATTAACATGCTATTTAAAATGAGCAAATCGATTGTATTTTACATGCCCTGTTGGTGAGGTTTTGTAACGCACAGGCACTCAACGTGGACAGAAATAAAACAATTCATTAATTTATTTTTTTTGTTACAGATGAGTGACCCAGCTATCAGAATCACACCTCACATCACATCTTAATTATAAAAATGAAAGAAAATAGAAATCTTCCTCCTCTAGGAGTGCGAACTGATTTTACCTTTAGTTCAGTCATAGACCAAGATGGCACCGGAATGGGAAGCATTATTTCTAATTTGATTGCTCACTCAAGACTTGACACACACATATTTACATCTCTTCCAGTTCCAGCACTTACTTAAGCACATGTTTAAAGAAAACACATATATTTAAATACTGTCTGGAATAGGAGTTCTTGGTACTCAGGCCCAAATGTATCATCTAAAAAATCTCATATGCCTTATTCATCAGCAATAGATTTAATAAAATTTCCTTTTACAGTACTGAAAGAAAATAGAGCAATTTCAACTACTACAGTGAACACTCAGATACTGCAACATTACAGCTCTATCTTACGGTTAGAATCTGTAAATAAAACCTTTCAACCACACCACTGCATTTTTCTCTTCTTTGAACAAGAAGGAGGTAAGGGAATGCCAACTGAGAGTTTTATTCCAACTTCCTATTTTTTTTTTCCATGGGTGTACAGACCCTCCATGTTACCTGGCTGAAATATCTGAATACAGTTTCTTTAATGTTTCTCTTCCCTCCCCCCACCCCCTTTGGCTCCATCTACCTAGGTCATATACGAAGTTTTGCTTTCTGATGAACTTGCCTTGCCAAAAGGAAAATCTGCCATTTAGCTTGCTTTTGAAAAAACAAAGTACTTTAATATATTCACAGTGTAAGCAAGCTGATAGCTATTTTGCCCCACATTGTAGGATTTTCTTTAGAAGCTTACATATAAAGGCTTACCTGTGTATCTGAAAAAATTGATAATGGTCTTTCTTTCTGTGGGGATTCATAGCACTACAAAAAGTATTGCAGGAGTTTATATGCTAAGGTCAGTTAAGATTACAGAGGAGACAGTGCTACAACTGATTTGTGAAGATTTTCAGACAGTCGATTGAAAACACTGGGCTGATGTCAGTCATTTACAGTTTTAGATGAAAAATAATACACTGATGAATATAATACACTGAAAATATTTTTAAACACTGGTCTTGTTTGAATTTACATTTTTATTATATTTTTTCAATTTTGCCTGAACTTAATAATAACAAATAAAATGTAAAAAATCAAACAAATAGATTTTAACAAAATATTTTATTTTAATTTGCTCTTGTTATGTTGATGATGAAAACAGAAAAACTACTTTAGGTCATTCCAAATTATTCTTCTATCAATCTTTTCTCTGAGAAAACCAAAAATCATATTCTCACCCTTCCTCTCCTGCTGCTTGTGCATATGGTTTTAACCATGACTGCTATTTCCTAATGAAAATGCTATAGCTGCCTTTAGCTTTCATTTAATTATAATATGTCTGTTTGAGTTACTCTAGAAAATATTATTTCTTAGACTATTCTTGCACATGGTGATTCAAGCTACCAGCATCTACCTCAAGGAGAAGAAATGTTAATGTCATTGATATTATCAGGGAAATATTTAAAATGTTTATGCTATCCTAGTTGCAATTGAACATCACAACAAAAAAAATGTAACTGTTTAAATGTTAACTAAATGTAACTAAAAGTTTATACACTCAACTGCATATGCAAATACTTGTAATTTTTAGAAGGCAACACACCTCTATCTACCACTGCTATCCTACACTATGGCATGATGGTCGAAGGTATTGACAATGCTCTGTTATGGATTAAATCAGTCAATTAGCAAGTCCATCACACCTAGAAAAAAAAAAAAAAAAGGTTTTCAGACTGTCATATTCCATACCCCTGGGAGCCTGGAATTAAACGACCAATTCTTAGTGCTAATGTATGGAATTATCAGCTTTACTGAATACATTCAGGCTAGATAGATCTCCCTAAAGCATTTGGCAAAATTCTCAGACACTTAATTTTAGCAAATGCATGGCCTCATGAAACATGGATGCTGAATCTACACTCATTTTCCCAAATTATGACCGGAAATAGACAGAAGAGGGGATGAATATTCTCTTAGGGCTTTATACATATTAACACTAGCACATTTGTGAAAATCCCAAGAGAATCTGGATAGGAAGACAAAAAAAAAAAAGAGAGATCAACTCCTGAATCTATTAGTCAGTGGAGTCACCTATGGCTACACGGACATCAGAATCTCACTTTTGTTGTTTCCAGCATTATCAGAGCACCTACTCGGCACAGATACTTATGCCTTGCTTTAAAAACCTGAAAATAATACACAAGTGTCATTTAAGATATGTCTAAGGCCATTTATTCTGACTTCATCCTTTTTTTTTTTAAGCATGAAAATGTCAGAATAAATGCATTCTCTGTATTTATAGTGTTATGCTGGGGGCTGAGCAAAACCTTATGCAAGCTCATGGGCATTTCAAAAACCTCATCAACCTCTTCAGTCTTTCTTCTTGACAGAATCCACCCACAAAATCCCAGACATTTAGTATGTGGCTAGATTAAAAGATGTAGCAGAATAATATGGTACATTATACCTCAAAATGGTTTGTTCCCTACACAAGCATTTTTTCTTCCTGGATTTGAGGGTATGTCAGCACCATCCAATCTCTTCACACAAGCTCCTACCCACATCATTTCTGGTCTTCCCAGAAATACTTCTAATTTACCTGCTATACAGTCTCCTAAAACCTGGTACTTCCATTTCAGTGTTTCTAGATACAGTCATAATCCTTAAAAATATATCTGAACATATCAAATATATCTGAACACATCACTCCAACATCATCTCACAGCAGAGAAGTGGTCAGTTAATTTATGAATGGAGAATGAACCAGAGGAAGTTTGTATCATTTCCCCCGGGTCAAAATACAAACCAAGGTCTTTGATTTCTGTTTTATTTGTCAATATAATAATCTCATCTTCCAGAGTGGATTTTAAGGAAATGGTTTGTATTTCTCAGTCTATGTTTCCATGTACTTCCAGGAGAGAGTGGTGTAGTTAGATCCATGGGACGACTTCAGTTCTTCTCTTCATCAATGAAGATTTCCCTGTCTATAATCTATGTTCCCTCTTGGGAGAAACTGGCAAGACTCACAGGTTTCTTCCTGAAGTGACTTCATAGACTTTACTGTTCATCTTTGCATTAAAAAAAAATCCAATTTAATAACTTAATCTGGCTTTTATATGTGTGTATATATATGACTGCAAAACTATACTACAAAAAAAGGACATTTCAACAGAGAGTGGTGAATAAAAAGGAAAACTATGCAAAGAAATAATACACTGCCTGCATGTAAAATTATTTGTAAAAAGCATGGAGACATAGCTATTAGAAAGTACCTAAATCTGGAGCAATGCAAACAAAATGTAAGCAACCAGCTATTCAGGTCAATTGCTAAATACCAGATGGAAACCAAAGTCTTAAAAGACAACTTTAGCTAACACATTGAATTAAATAATTCATAAAATAATTATTGATTTATTCCAGACAGATGTAGGAGTTTAGTACTACCCACAGGAAAAAAAAAAAAAAGAGGCAAATGTTTTTTCAAGAAACCTTCTGTACTAACCTATTAGCTGAACATAGTCCCAGGAACTGTTTCATTAAAAAAAGTTATCTGCAGTCTATGAAACAGGCATGCCTATGAATGAAGCTTTGGTCTTAATGACAGTAAGTGAGCAGTAAGTCTTCACACTTACAGTCACCATCACCTTTAAAGGAAACCTCCGGTATATAATATGGTGCTACCATCTACATTTTGAAAAGTTCTGATAAACATTTGATGTTCAGTAAATCACCAAACAACTTACTGCTGTAGAGGGGTCCTTGCCAGCTATGCATAAAAGCACACGGAAACTGCAATCTTCAGTAACTAACCTGAGTGCCACTCCTGCTATATGGTGTGGAAACAGCAGCAGGATTGATGCTTTGCTGCAGTCTGCTGGGGGGTCTGCCAGCGTAGCAGGACATTTAAGCTGTGCTTTATCAGAGGCAGGTACCTGCTTTCAGTTCCCACCACTGGGAGAGGAGAGTCATACCCTGAGTCAATCTATTTTCTTTCCATCAGCTTTGAGGAATTATACACAAAAGTAAAGGAATTGAATGTATTATTTTATGCTTTCTGAAAGGAAATTGTGTGAGCCAAGTATGTAAAACACACAAGGACTTCAGTCAAAGAAAATCACCAAAGGAAACGGTGAACAAGATCTTCAGGCATACCACAGCTCCAGTGGATGATAAGGGGAGTGAATGACTATCACTTTTCTTTTCACATGAGAACAGAAGCTCTGAGACACAATGCAAAGATTTTCTATCCTGCAAGTCTACTGAAAATCAGCAGTGACTGGAACACCCCGTCCTTTTCAGCTACCCCAAATACAGAGAAGTGTATAACAGCTATGTGACTGCACAGTCATGGGTCACCACCTCTGCAACAGCCCCTTGTTCCACCTGGGTGAAACAATCCCATTTCCGTATAATCCTGATGTAATGATGTTTGGTTAGTGTGCTGGGAGGCACGGAGGGGGAGAAGCAGACAGAGTATGAAAGAACCAAGCACTGCTTCACATGAGATGACTTTTCCTAAGAAAATGGTTGGAGGAAAGAGCCTGTGAATGCAAGGGAAATATTTCTTCAGCACAAATCACTGACTAAATTTGGGTGTGACTTTACTCAGCAACCATTAGATACAATGTCTCATATTATGCAAAGTGATGGTTTTTAAATATTGAAGTGTAAATATGACACAAGCAACATGTTAGAAAAAAAGAAAAACAGTATGCTATGAAAAAATGCTGTTATCAAGCTTATGTTTGCTCTACTTGAAAATTAATGTTTACCATGTTTAAAAATTGTAATGAGTCAGAATTTGAGACTGGATAACACCAATTTGGGTAAAAATCCCCACATAATAGTAAATTTTGTAATAAATTGAACATGAAAGGACAACAAAAACAAAGCTGCTTTTCCCAAATTGAATTTAAAAAGCAATTTTGATTTGGAAGCAATTAAGCAATAATTTAGACAAGTGTCTTGACCTTCTTTGGATACTAACAATGTTGTAATTTCATTTAAAAACATTTTTTTCCCCTGTGCATAAACATAAACACCGTAGAAGGTTTTTTCAAAGCAGTGCTAAAGGTTTTGGCGATATCCCACTGGCTTAATGGAAATTGCATGGTTTGCCTTCCTTTTGAGAGGCTGGAAACCTGCATTGTGCCTCTTGAAGCTAATCCACAGCAGAGTTAAAGACAAAGCAGCCCATGCAGAAGTCAGTCTTCTCTGGACTGTATAGTGCTGTAGATCTAAGTACCATTGCTGATCAGGCCCATGCATTTTTATGCCTGTATCTTCCCAAGCAACTGGTTAAGATTTGCCTTGGCTGTCCCGGTAAGCTATAAACTATCTGTATGTACCCTTCATCTCTAACAAATACAACCACTAACAGCAAGTCTTATCCTCTCAGCTTGACACAAAGATCTGGTTTCAGACACAGAAGTCTTTGTAGACTCTAAAGCTAACAACAATCACTATTATTTAGGAGTTCAATGGCAAGGCTACATGCACAGAAGTGTATATTTCTTAAGTAGCTGACTTACACATTAAGTACACTCTGTTGTTGTGTCTATGTATATAAATGCCTTAGTATAAGATTTTCAAAAATATTGAAGTAATACAAAAACATTAATGAGTTTGAGGGAATTTTTGAAAACCTTATCCTAAGCACACATTCACTTGGTTTTTCTTTTTAAGCTTTGTTTTTTAAACACAAACCAGGGGAAAATGTGGCTCTGCAATATGAAACGGAAGACCAGTATGGGCAATTTGACTTCTCTGGGACCTTAAAGTTCTTGAAATCTTTATGCCAAAGACAGATTTGAAGGAATTGGTCAAAGGATTCAATATTTATTAAGAGGGATAGACATCACAGAAGTCATACTTGAAAACAACAAAACATTGACCCAACCCAACACACTAGCATGCTGAATGCTGCTTTTCTAAGACCACCCTATTGATATAACTTCAATACTCTAACGGCCAATACTCAATATGCAAATACTTTGCAGGAGAAATAGGAAAGTCCGATGTGATCAGGTAGCAAATATTAAACAACAGGTAGAGAATTTTAGTGTTCACTGTATCCTATTTCAATTTTTTAGAGCTCTCACTTGAGTGTTAGCATGAACAATTATGTTTTAAAATAATTAATGAAATTATCAAAAATTACTAGAAGAAAATAAAAATGTACAGTATGATAATTTAAACAAGAGAAAAAAAGGGCAAAAAAAAGGGAATAGGTTTTATGCAGCTAGCTATTTTTTTTTCCTGCAATTAAAACATGAGTACTTCTACAACTATCATATTTGCATAGAGATCCTGCTGCCGATGAGATTTGTCCTTAATACTTGAATTCCCCAGGTTCTGTCATCTAGCAAGGATGAATGGGTGCTGAGCACTATGATGCTGGAAGCTACAGGATTCACTTTACACTAGTGAGTATCTGTTGAGTCAAAACCTTGTGATTTACCAGACCACTGGGAAAGAGATTTGCCTATGGGGGCCAATGAACTGTGGACTGGTTGGTGTGAACATCCAGAGTAAGAAGTGGCAGCAGTGCAGAGACATGGAAAGAACTCAGCCCCTGTGCATAAGAACAGGCACTGCAAACCATACAGTGGATAATTTTAAACCAGGATGGGTGGGAAATACTCTTCATCCTATTTACTATATTGATTAAATGATTAGTGTGTCTCCATAAAATATATTCACATTTACTACCCTGTGGAAAGGTCACGTACTCAACTACCTTAACTAATCTTAAATTTGAACTCTTTCCAGGGAAAACACCCCTGTTTTTTTCAAATGCTTGTTTTTATTTGGCAGGTGAAGACGCTGAGACAAGGCTGTCATTGTCCTTGCTACAATGAATATCATTTAAATCAGCTGTTTCAATAAACATAAAGAAACATAACCTTCACCTGATGTATGCCCTCCAAGGCAACTGATCAAATTTCCGATCATCAATTTAATATGAAGTCAATTTAATTCTGCTTGACCAAAAATCAGTGCCTATTGTTCCAAAACACACAATCATCTCACATATATTACAATTTCTGGTTAAGTGGCTTAATGTTATCGATAAGAGCCAACTCTGATGAGAACACAGAGGACTGCCAGAATCCCTTATGAAAGCTAAAACAAAAACTATGTTGCACACAAATTTCAGAAACATTTTCCAACACATGAAAGCACAGACTGACTGTCATAATCAAATCCATAGAAAGGGATGAGAAATGAACATATTATTCTTGATTTACTATCACTTCATTTATGATTTCCAGTTAATACAGATTCACAAAGCCATGCCAAAGAGATACTAAAGGCCTGATTGTGCTATCCTAATTCAAGCAAAACCCATACTCAAAGTCCTTTTGAAGCCTTTCTGCTTCTGCAAGCTCCTGCGATTTTTATTGCAAGCCTTGCAGTACTTGATGTTTTGCTTAACATTACAGCTCCTGGAGATATACAGCATGTGACTCTCCTTTATTTTCAATTTTAAAAGAATTTTATCGCCTTCGTGATTGAGTAGAAAAACTTGAAAATGAGACTTTTAAAAAGTGTCAAAAATAAAAGAGAAAAAGAAGATTTTAACTGTATCATTTTGCTGAATAACTTCATAAAGAGGATATTCTTAGAACAAATTCATGATTCTGAGCCCCAGCAAGTATTTACAGCTCACCAAAAGTAAGCAACACATAGATAAGTATTTTCACTTAACAGAAATCCTGTTCTAACACTTAAGGTTGTTGATTTCTTTTCATGCTCAGAAAGGTATGCAAAATTTTAAGACTCCTCCTGACCAGTGTGGGAGGAGTGAAGGACCTCTCCCACAATCCTCAGCTCCCACACTAGTGGCCATGTGTTCCCCCAAGTGTCAATTGCAAAGTAAACTACTTGTTGACCACCCATTTGGTGCCTATTTTTCACCTATTGTACAACTTGGACTTAGATTGCCTGCTCCAGAGTCTACTGTAAACTGTGTGGTGATCCTACAGGACAGCTGTAGCTTGGGGACTGCCATCCAAAGAGCCTGAATCAAACACCAGGCAGTACACTATGTCTCCCACAGTGACTACAAATCCACACATTACTTGTTAACGCTGAAGAAGTGCAATACTTTATTTCCCTCTTCATCTCACCTCCTAATTTCCCTTTTTTTTTCTTCCTTACCTGATATCTCTTGTTTATTCTTTAAGCTATTTGGGGCAGAGGCCATCACTTCCTCTGTGTTTATGCAGTGCCTTGCATGACAGCTTGCAGCTCTAGATGCCATTATAATCAAAGAAGGGGTGGGTGGGATTTTTAAGGAGCTGAGGAACATGAGGTATTCACCCACCATTAACATTCAATATGCTTTGGGTACCTTTCTGCCCTTTGAGAAATCCACATTTACAACTGTAATAATTAATATGTCTGTCATCACCAAAATCCAATGTTAAAATATGACACAGCCTCCTAGTGAGGAAAACCTTTACTCAAAACAGAGTCACTAGCAAAAAGCACTTTTTCTGAAGAAGTGCTAAGAACTCATTTATCTAAAATCATGCACAACAGTATTCAACATACTTTCTGGAACTATCATGTCTGTCTTGTATCATATATTGCATTAGTTAGGTATCTGCTGAGAAGCACGCATTCCAATTGAAACACCAAGGCTGAGATAACCAGGTTTGTTCAAACCTGAGAAAAGAAGGCTTAGGGGAAACCTTATTACCATGTACCAGTACATAAAAGGTGTCTACCAAGCAGATAGAGACTCTTTTTTTACAAGGAGTCACATGGAAAAGAAAAGGGATAATGGGTACAAGTTACTCCTGGGGAGATTCCAAATGCTCCAGAAGAAAAATTTTCACCATAAAAAAAATTAGACATTGGAATAATCTCCCAAGGGAAGTGGTGGATTCCCCTACGCTGGACAGTTTTAAGACTCAGCTTTACAGGCTGCTGGGCCACCTCGTTTAAATTCTATTTATTTTTTTACCTTAAAAACTTGGACTAGATGATCCTTGAGGTCCCTTCCAACCTGGTATTCTATGATTCTAACACTAGTTTTTTAAAATAATATATCCTATAAATAGAGATTTAAATGATCTTTTGAAGTATTGTAATCTTTAATTGAATTCAATACCTCTGCAAATGGAGCAAACAAACTCTAACTGATCAGATCATTTGCTTCTACTCTATTTCAGACATGCGCTGGTTTGCAGTAACACAGTTTTTTCATTAGCAACTGCTGTTCAGCTGCATTTTTTTTCAGTAACCTAATTAATGCTAGAAAGGTAACTTTTCCTCTTGTGCATTACAGTATGTGAATGTAGTTGACACTTGCAGAGGTTATATATAAGTAAAAAACATTTAAAAAAATGTAAAGGGAATGTAGAAATTAAAAGTATATTTTCCATGAGACGTTCAGTGCTGCCTTCTCCCAGTGACATCAACAACAAAAGCGATTACTCAGCACCCTGCAGGACATACCCATGGGAATCTTATGGGTCACTAGTACAGAAATTACTACATGAAGGTAGAATAAGAAAACAGGTATTAATACAAAGAAGAAACTATGTCCTTAATTTGATTTAGTAGCTTCCTAGGTCTGACCTGGGAACATTATCAATCTCTTTAAATCAAATCACAGGCCCAATTGCAAACTGCATTCCAGTGCAGTCGCTAATTAAGTGTATAGTTGTAATGATAACACAGATCCTACCGGGCAGGATGTTTAGGCATGGCTGAAGTACACTGTCGTGTATTACTAATGATAAGAAGGGTTCAGTTATGCAGTCAGGATGCCATGTGCTGTAATGACATTAACATTGAATGCTTTCCTCAGAAATGCTGATTTCAGATTCTTAGCTACAGAGTTTTAAATGGGCTGCATCAAATACACCAACCAGGCTACTAAGTGAGATTGACTGATACCTTCACGCTCAGATCGTGCTTTGGTGAGATGCTGTGTAGCTCTAGATGCTCCTGGAGCATGCCTGAAGCTCATGATGGTGGGACATCAGACCTCAAGTGCTCATGGAATTTTGGTGTAGTCACTTCAGCCAGGTGGAGATGAGGAAATGGCACAGTTGCATTAAGGTCATGCTGCTACAGTGCTAGTGAGCATTTTGTAGATACTCTGATAAAGTCAGTAAGGGACATGCTTTGTTTCAGGCATTACACTCTAGAGACAGAAGATCTTTGGAAGATCATTTTGCCCAACTGTATGTTTCCTCTCTCCAGAAAATATTACACCTCAGTCTAGTTGTTTGCTTAAGAAACGTTTTTCTTCACACAAAATGTGATTGAAACACCTCAATAAGAAAAATCTTAGTGGCTAAACATCCAAACAAGTGTGTAAATCATATTGAGGAATATTCCTGGAAACCAAGGCCAGCTGGTAAAGCAATTATACCAGTAAACTCCTCTAGCCCACAGATCATGCAAGGTGCCAACTAGGAATGGTCCCTGAGAAATTCTTCCTCCCATGTTGTGCCAGGGAATTCCCTGAGAGAGTAGCAGAGGCCAAAAGCATTCTGGGAACTGTTAGAAAAGTTTCTCTTAGTTTAATTTCAGTTTAATAGCATTATTTTAGCCCAAATTCTTCCACAATGTGAGGATGTCCTGCACTTTTAGGTGCAGATCCTCCTCTGTGTAAATTTGATGAAGTCTTACATTTCATTGCTGCAAATTACTGAGATCAGAGTAGTTGGATAATAAAGTGGGAGATACTATTTAAAACAGAATTAATAACAAAGAAAATTTATTGCCTATTTGATAAAATCATTGAAGGTTACTACAGCAATCATTAAAAGAATTGCAACATAAAATCTACAATGGATGTCAATTTTTGGAGGCAGCTGGTTCCATATATATGCAGTTGGGTATCAGTTGCCCTCTTTTTTTTTTTTTTTTACCTTTGGTTTCTCCTTCACTTTACATAAAGAAGGAAAATCCATAACCCCTGTGTTTGAAAACAGAAGTCAAAATTCCTTTTAAAAGCTCACTTTTCACTTAAATCTTCTGCTTCAGTTTATAAAATCGCGATTTTTACTGTTACTTTACTGTAGTTTTCAGTCCACAGAATAAAGTGTACAAAAATACTACAGACAGAAATGCAAAAAATGTTGAGTTTGATGCCTTGATAAAACTCAAACTGTGAGTTGAGGTTTAACACAGAAAACAGGCAACATGACCTCAGCCTCCCGGTCTAATCATGCCCTCCTTCATTCTTGAGAAAATTAACCTCATTCATCACACCATGCTCTTGTTCCTCCCAATAGTTTCTGATGCTTTCTTTGCTCCTTGTCCTACTTCTGGATTTCAGAGAGTGGCTGCCACAGCTTGATGGCATAGTGGGGACACAGGCAAAGCATGTGAATGAAGTGAACACAGGAAAAGCTTTTAGCAGTGTATCTTTTCTTTTTGTAAGACAGAATAAATATGAAAGAGTCTTCCCAGCCATGAAAATGTCCAGGTAAGTTTTAGGTATTTAAAGCACAAAGTCTCAATGTTATTACTCAGGGTATCCACAAGATGAAGGTACTTAATTCACTCGCCTGCTCTTCCCCCTCTTTTTCCCGATAATTAAATCCCCCCACAAGAGATCCTGACAGAATCGGAAAGCTACTAAATATATCACTAAATTCATGAGATGCAAATAACCTCAACAAAGAGTAAACAACACCCTCTGACTTGGAGCCTGAGTCTGCCAGGGTGCAGAGTGCTCTTAATTCCCTTTGCTGCCACTGCCTCTCATGAAGAATTCTGCCCAAGAAGACAATCAATCATGGGACTAGAGAAAGTGCTAATTCTCTCATTTCCAGCCTCTTCCAACTTTTTGTCTTCACACCCCCTTCCTGTTACCTCTTCAAACTGTCTCATTTCTCTATCTCATGGATAAAATCACCACTTTATTTCATTATCTCAAATTCCAGATATCTTGCACTCCTACACTGAAAATAATCAATATAAGCTATCAAAGGAAGAAAGAGCATTTTAAAATATGCACCACTATGAAGATAGATGACAAGGCAATAAAACTCAGCACAAGAAAAACCTGAACTGTTAGGTTTGTCTAAGCTAGAAGAACAGCAAAGCCCTTACTTTCCCTCTAAACACTTATCAGCATTGCATCCACGAGCCATGTATGGAACAGAACCTGTATATGCAATTCATGCATTTCTTCAATGGGAAAAAATTCATCTGCAGAGTAAATGCGATACAGCAAGCCACTCCCAAAGATGGGAAAATAGTTGCAAAAAGGTGAGGAAGCTGACTAACCTGACCAATCGGTTCTTTTGTCGGGGCCTTCCCTCTTCTAGCGGTGCTTGTGGCCAAAGTGGTGGTTGTTTCCATGACTGATGTGGACATCTCAGACTGCATTGCTGTGGCTGTGGACTCAGTTGTCATAGAGGAAGGCACTTCACCAACAAGTCTCACATTTCCTTCTATCATGATGTTGGCATCATTTTCTGCTGCCATATTCAGAACTTTCAAGCCATTGTAGTAAAGACCAGAGAGCTGGCCTTGGAAAGGGTGGCCACGTTCCTTGCCTCCAATTTTTATGGTTGCTTGGCTATTGAAGATTGTGAGCTGACGCCCTGTGAAGATAATATTATACACATGCAAAAATGTTGACTGTGAACGCTATACTCTACACGAGTGATAACAGATTGTCATGGGGTGATTAAATGAGAGCAATAAACTATAAGAGAAGGATTTGACTCATAATTCATTGCTTTTTAATGAGGTGTCTATGAAATGCATAAATTTTGAGAGCATTTGCATTTTTCTTAATTTATGATGCTTTGGGATTTTTTTTATTTTTTGTTCTTTTTGCTAAAAGGCCAATCAAATATATTTGCAAATGTGTTCAGTACTCCAGATCATACCCCTATCCCTTTTACTTGAAAGCAGTGTTAAGTTTTTTGGTGTGTGTCAAGGATGACAAGTTTCTAATTCCTTTAGAATACTTTTTCTTCAAGTCTGCCAACAGTTCAAAGTTTGATTTTTATTTTCCATGCAATACAGCATAAGGCCTATAGCTTTAAGTATGTACATGTGAGATTATGTATGTATAGACATATACAAGTATGTGTATACACACAGAGAGAGTTTATATATATATATACCAACAAGTCACTAGGTCAAGTGAATTTTAAAGAATATGTTATGCAGTAATCTGTCATCTCTATAGAAGTGAATAAAATATTTACATTTTTAATTGTTTCCTTTTTGTATTTAAATGTTTATTTTCCTTCAACATACACACTGAAAAGAAACACATGGTTCACACTGAGTATCTCAGAGGCAGATTCAAAAATAGATGTCTGATTGGCTTTCAGCAAGGCTATCAATTAAAATAAAAGGTTTTTGATGTAAAAGAGGCTTCAGAAATGATACACATACCGATGGAGAAATCATGGCACATTTCCATTCAACAGAGAAATCCTCAGAAACAGTACCACTCTTAGTAAATAGCATAGTCACTTTAGCAGATTGGTTTCTGCTCACAAAAAGCATGCACACAACTTTAAGTTCTGTTTTAATGAGTGTTTGTTCCAAAATCCCCTTAGAAGGTTGCAAACGTTAAAGGGACTTCATTTTGACTGGCAATTCATATTGCCCACTATTTAAGATACCTACAGTTTAAACAAATTTTTTTTTTTCAGGACCATAATGAAGATATCACGACTACATATATTTTTAGTTAATAATTTAGATGCTGGAACATGTAATATAATCTATGAATAATTTATAATTTTTGGTTAATGTTTGCTATGAGTACCTTCATAGATTGTGTTAGTGGATTATATTTAACAGTCCCTTTAACCTTAAGTTAACAGGGTAAGATTATTAAACAGCTGGTACTTCTAGAAATGTATAGAAATTATTATACAAGGTATCCAAATATTACTCTATATTTTACTTTTTTTAAATTTGTTTTTAATTTAGTTTTACTGAAATTTATTTTTTATGTTTATTAGTGTTACAATGAAGTACTACTTGGTTATGTTCAAATTATTTTTTTATTTGAAGTTTTAATCAATGTTTTTTACCTTTGTCGAGTAGCCATTCATCAACTACTCGACCAAGTCGATATGGAATTCGCTGTCTAGCAATCGCCAGGCGCTCGTTATCATTGTTTCCTTTAAAGTTTAAAGAGACATTTCATTGGTTAAAATCTGTAAGGTCAAAGGTTAAAAGTTAATACTTAAAGCTTGAGCTATACAGTTGCCACATGATTTTTTGAAATTTGGAATTTTAAAAAGTGCTACCTAGAACATTTCATGGTTCAGACTTTTCATTCATTCATTTATTTTATTTTAGCAAACAAAATTATTCCTATGTTAATTGAAAATTAGAAATCTGCATTTGAGCTAGGTTATTAAACTTAAGTTATAGACAGACCCAAAAAACAAATTTAAACATCATCGAATGGCTTTACAAAAAATGATCATTGACCTCAGGGTTTTGTCTTTTTTGAAGTTTCTTATTAGCTAGTTAAACATGTTCAGGTGAAACAGGTTTAAGTTTACAAAAGACATCCAATCTCTCACTCCAGGTTAGTCATTTAAAGAAGAAGAACACAACTCTCAATCACCATCTAAAGTATACTTACTTCTGCTGTCTAGTGATAGATCTGCTGTAACTTATTTCCTAATCAGAAAAAAATACAGTCTTCTTCACTTCATTTAAATAAATTCCAGAGATTCAAATATATGGTACAGAACAGACCAAGGTATTCACTTTTTATACATTCCCATAGGACAGGTTGACAAGGTCTTGAAGGAACACCAAGGCTTTGACAAAAGTGACTTGCTGAAAGGTAGCCTGGTTCTGAAATGTGGAAGCACTTTAAAATTTAGCAAGAGGCCACATGTAGTAGGTTTCATAAATTAGGAACTAATCAGAACTCATCAATGCAAAACACAAACTTGTCATATTTGTAAACTGTATTTCTTCTCAGTTTGTGAAGAAAATTTTGACTTCCTTAAATAAAACTAGAAGATAAAATAAGGCTAGTATAGTCAGAAAAATATCAGATGAGAAATAATTAGAAAATCACTTTAAATATTTATTTCTAAGTAGAGTTTTTTGTGTTTGAACGATTATAGGTGTGATCCCTAAGCAAACAATGTTATCTACTTAAAACTTTTCTTAGAGGAATGGTAAACCAAAGTATTTCCTTCAGTGAACAGGTTTTTGGTGGTGATAGTATTTTAGACCAACAATACCTTTTTCTTCCATTTTATGGGTTCATATTAATAAAAAAACCTGAGAGATAAGAAGAGCCAGATGACTCAAAAGCAGTCATTTCTAATTCAGATCTGAATCCAAAGTCAATCTTACTAGCTCAAACATGCATACTGTCTTTGACTTCAAAACCCACCAATAATCCAAGTCCTGTATTTGCAGTAGAAATGTAAGTACATGGTGCAGTAGCCCACATACTGCTCAGAAATGTATTTTCCTGAGCAAGAAAGATCCTACTGCTAATTATCAAATCAAAGTATTATCCAAATTCAGAAAATCAATGTTTTCATTTGTCAGTTATCCCCACTACCAGCATCACAAGCTGTAACAGGCTTGCAGGGGAGAATCAGTACCACAGCCCCAAGAAATAGCAAGAGGAACAAATTCTGTACCGAAAACCATGCTGATTTTATGCAGATACTTACTCTGCAGTGACATGAACTACTATTTTCCACGTTTTATGTCTCCCTAACTTGATTTAGCATGGACATAGTTCACCATGCCAAAAGCCAATCTATTTGTCTTTTTATAGAAGGTCCTTTTCCTATTCACTTTGCAATACAGAAACATAAAATGGTTGGAATTGGAAGGGACATTTAAAGATCATCTAGTCCAACACCACTGCCATGGTCAAGGGCATCTCTCACTAGATCAGGTTGCCCAAAGCCCATTTAACCTGGTCTTGAACAGTTCCAGTGACGGGGTATCCACAGCTTCTCTGGGAAACCACAGAAGTTAGTTCCACAACTTCCCTTGGAAAATACTCTGAGTGATCTCCTACATGCATGTCAATATTAAAAAATTCATGGGTGTATATGGTATATATAAAAAAAAAAAATCCTTCTTTTAATATATATGTACTTTTGCCCTGTTCTTATTCAGAAATATGCTATGTAAACACTATTTTACTGAAACTTCCCCTTTTCTGCCTTTCCGAGAAATTGAAAATATAGAATAAAAAGCTTCAGAACACAGCTCTTGTGATGTTGTGTGAATACAGAACGTCTTATTTTTTTTTTCCCTGGTAAGATCTTTAAAATTACTGCTTTTCATCCTGGGCTCCTTCACTTATAACAAACTTCCTGCAACTAAATGAAAACTTGAGAAGTACAGGAAAACCATGAAAGATGTCATATGAATGACATAGGAAGGTAAGTACTGTGATCCTCAATGTTTCTGTTCTGGATTTGTGTCTTCCATTAATATATTAACTCACACAGCAGTGAGTTAATGATTTATGTTCTCTGATAACCAGTAACTTTTATGTTTATCTTTTCAATAAGATGCTTCTACAGTTTTTATCGATACATTTTCAGTTGATTCACTGAACAAGTGAGAGAACACCCTATTTCCAAAGTTTTCCTTGATTTAAAACAAATAAATCATAAGGTTTTGATGCTGTTTGGTATGGTTTTTGTTGTTGGGGTTTTTTTTTTTTGTTTGTTTTATTATTGTTGTGTTCTGTTGTTTGTTTTTTTAAATGGGTGAATGGTCAGGATTCTTCTATGTCATTTATAAAAACAGACTAAATTGTTCAGAAGAGGTTTGCGGGCATAAGGAATGTATTATAATGCACTGGAAACAATTCTCATGGATGTTAGAAATAATTCTCATGGATGTAGATCATCATTCATGCATGCCATTCACCTATTGTTACTCAGTGGATGCTTTACATGAAAAAATGCTCCTTAGACATCAGGAGAACCGGATAGTCATGTTGAAATTAAACTGTTCACTACTGCAGATGCTGGGCAGGCATTAAACTCTATGTTGTTTATTCAACCAGTGGGTTTAAGTGTATTTGGTAGAAGGACCCTCTGCAGTTACCAGTCGCATAACACTATGGGATTTCTCTACTGTAATTCCATTACTAGCACGGGATTTATCCTTGACAAGGTTTATTGCTGCTTCCACTTTCACTGCTTGGAAGCTGCTCCAGGACATCCCTATGGTGATTGTGTAACTCCTCTGTGAATTAACAACATAAATTTAGTCTTGGCCAGCTTATACATTTCTTCAAATTATTTCATTAAAAAGTCCATACAGTATGTACATTTTTTGAGAATATTGCACCGTATTATAATGTGATTCTATCTGTAAATTACATTTTATACTGACTGCAGCAGGCTTGCACCACTGGGAGCAAAATACAAATGAAAAGCAAGGAAATAACTTTGTAAAGGTCACACAAAAAAAATAATTGCTGATTACATTAGCCCATCCCTCATCCGAGGAAAACTATTGTCAAATGCATCTCAATTTGACACTATCACTTTAGCTTAAATTCTTCTACTATACACTATACATTGAAGGGCTAAGGGAAAATGGTGTAGAACTTACCCAGTTTTAGTTTACAGTAATGATGAAACTATTATACACATAGGTAACTTAACAACTATGTTTAAAAACAATCAAACATAGCATTGAAAATAATGGAAAATATATCAAGGGCTACAAACATTCTATTATTACATTCAGAAAAACACACATCTTTTCAACAGCTGCTTCTTCCCAGACAGCTGGTTTGGGTTCCACACTCGGCTACAACAAATCTGGATAGCCCAACTGAATTCAGTAAAACTGTGTGCATTTACTTCATCAGGTAATCTTCACCTTCATCCCCAGTACAGAAAACATAAACACCACACATTGTTTCTTTCAGGAGTATCCACTTAGCATTTTTCATGCTTCCTTTATTTATGTTTGTTTTTACCAGTATGGGTAACCATAAGGAACTTCTTCAGTAAAAACACTTCCAAGAAGGTTAATAAATATTTTCATACTCTAAATAAACGTGTGGCTTTGACATTTTATTTCTGTTACCCATCTGAAAGATTAAGTGCTCTGGTAGGCATGCTTTTCAACTGTAATTCATAAAAACCAACTGATATGCCTACACTTTAATTGTAGACAGCTATGTGACTATCCAGCATGACTCTTCCTGGTTATATGGCTGAGATTTCTTTGATTAAAAAAGCTGGATAGAAATGATTCACTCAGGATGTGCACAGTGACATTGTCTAACCTGATTGAATTCTAGACGATTTCATTCTTCTGCCAAATAGATAATATTTTGTCACAACACAGTGTTAATTCTGTACGGGCAGAAACACTTCCAGGGAATAACAATAATTCCAAAGAATCAAGGTAAGCAGAGAGGAGCAGTAAAGGTCAAATCTTTGAGTTGGAGCTAAATCTTGTGGCAAGATTGAGAAGAAGCAGCCCAAAAAAACTTTAATCATACCTTTATATATATAGGTCAGCTGGGACAAACCAACTATGTGAACTTCACTAATATGTATTTTATCCCTCCTGATTTATTATATTGTCAGTGCTGGAGTGTAATTCTATTTTGTTCTCTGAAATAAAGGTGTCAGTTATTGATGTGAAATAGCAGCATCCTTGAAAGAGAATAAGAAAGAAGGCTGAAAATCGAGAGTCTGTGAAGAACAACCTAGACTAGAGAATATTTTCTTTGAAACAAACCCTTTAACAGAATACAAATTCACCTTGGTACTCTCAGTGATCTGCTAGGGAAATAAATAACAAAGTGATGAAACCAAGGTCTATCTCCATTTATAAACAATCCCTCTCTCCCTAGTTTTGCTCATCATGATCTTGACACTGCTATTTCTGAATCACGACTCCCCTGATAGCTGTACGGTAGATAGACCAATATCATTTCTCCAGATGTAGGTAGGCATGAAATGTGACTGACGCATCATCTTGAGGAAAGGATGGCATGAGAGGAAGCCACAGCAGCTCTGTAGTAGAGCAGCAAAAGGCCCACATAGTGTCTCTTGTGGCCAGACTAGGAAGCAAAAGCACCATCTTGGTAATGGCTCATACCAAAGTTCTTACAAATCATCTATTATGATTACCGTGAATATACACTTGCGTATACAGATACATATTAATGTTGGAATAAACTGGAGATGCAAAGACTGAGGTCTGAAATGCATACAACTGATGATTTTGCATGTGCAGATTGCCATTTCACAGCAAAAGAGGGGGTGATATTTTAAGTGGAATCAATTGCAAGCACAAACGTCTATATGCCTTGCACATAATTTTGTAATGCTGGTGTTTACACTGTCTCCATCTCATAGAATCACAGAACAATTTCAGTTGGGAAAGACTTTTAAGATCATGGAGTCCAACCACTAACATAACACTGCCAAGCCCACCACTCAGCCATGTCCCTAAGCACCTCATCTACGTGTCTTTTAAATGCCTTCAGGTATGGTGACTCCACCATGTCTCTGGGCAGCCTGTTCCACTCCTTAACAACCCTTTCAGTGAAGAAGTTTTTCTTAATGTCCAACCTAAACCTCCCCTGGCGCAACCTGATTCCGTTTACTCCTGTCCTATCATTTGTTACTTGGTCTTTGCTGTAAATGGATGCTTTCAGTGCCATCACATTCACAATATAAATCATGTTAATAATATAATTCAAATTGGAATGCATTTCAAATAGCCAATATACAGACATTCTTTAAAGCTATATTAAGAATCAAATTTAAATAGTCTTTAACTGTCATCTAAGGAAATCGGTGACTATGTCTACATTGCTCTGTTTGACCAAAGACTCCTTAGAGAGGTCACTTAGGCTGGGGCTCACCACCCACATGTATGCTGCAGACCATAGCATATCTCCAGACTTTGCAGGCACAATGAGTAAATTGTGCTAAGGGCATAACCTTATGTCACCTGCCACTGTAGATCTCTAGCAAGTCTTGCTCCTAACAGACTTAGCTCCTAAATACTCTGCAGCTCATCTTCTTATCTGATTCTGCCCGTTGCCTTTCATAAACAGCCCTACTACCACCCACAAGCAACTTGTCCTCAGCAGTCATCAGTAAGTTTGTTTTTATTCCTGCAAACACAAGATCACGTTTTCCATCAAAACACTCTAGGTCCAGGATATACAGGCATGACACTGGGTTGCATGGGGCAGAGGACAAAAGGTCTGGGTGTCCCCCCCAGGAAATCACTGTGTTTATGAGGGACACTGACACTGCTCTGGCATGTTTTTTTCTCAGTGTTTACAGACTTGGCTATCCAGTGCTTGATCCAGGAATGAGTTCTGGATTGATCAGATGAGGTTGTGTCTTTTTCTGTTGCTAAAATATGCCAGCTCTGCCTATTACAATGTGTAGTACAAAGAGATGGAGAAGAATACACTGGTTGGTCTTGAAGACTACTGTACAAGGAGTTACATATCCAGAAGGCTAATCCGGGCCTCCTCTAGTGTTAAAAGCAAAGGTAGACACAGTTTTAGGATGTGTTTTTGTTGCCATTGGACACCTTGAACAAATCTTACCATCTGCTTGGTGAGGAGATAAAAGTGAAAAGAAACTCTAAAGTTAGAGAAAGAATCTGTAGTAAAGAAGCAAGAGTGCAACTCTACAATGCCTTACCTTATTCCAGAAGACCTAACCTATAAAAAAGGGAACCACCATGTGGTATGACTTCTCCAAACTTTAAAATGTTAAAAATTCATATTAAATTACTATGACATAATATGGCCTTTTTCACTCAAATTCCAGGGAATACTTCCTTATAACAGGGGATTCCAAATTCCTTACAACAAATATTAAGTATCCCAAGAGAATATTCTACTCACAGAATGACTCACAGCAGTGTTCATAACACATTGAAATTTCTCACTGGTTGCTTATAACACCAGTAAATGCAAAGCAAAACTTAGATTGTCTTAAAGAAGAATCCAGTTACAAGACTTATTGAAAGATGCATGTGAAAGTTGATTCCCATTACACTGATACTATAGACTGAACCAAAACATCTTGTGTTTTCCTGTAAGCTCTTTTTTCAAGCTTGCATATTAAACGAAATCAAATTTTTTACAGCTTTCTACAGGAGAAAACTGAGAACTCTCATTAAACTCTCAGGGAGATCTGAACCTTCACTTCAAATCAACTACCTTCCGCCCTGTTTTGGTTTTGATTATTTTTCAGCTGAATTAATTAGTAATTTAATGAAGAGTGTGTTCTTCCTGACTCTTGCTTCCTCACTATAATGCAGTATCTGTCTCAGTTTGTGCAGTGTTCAATTGCTTACTTCGAGAGATTGGTGTATTATATCAAAAGCAAGCAAGAGAAGATGAAAAGCAACAAGAAGGAGATATGAAAACATAGGACTTGTCTGATAAATTAAAGGTCATATTTTGTTATCAGGAGTTTTAAAGAGATCCTTTGTACACCCTTGCAGCATTTAAGGAGCTAATATTATATGGCTGCTGCTAAAATAGGCACGAAAATTGATAGAAATCATTAAAAGGAAAGATTAAAGTATAAAAACTGAATTGTAAGTACAGTACCAATCCAAGAGTGACATTTTTCAGTTCTTCAATGTAAAAGGACTCTGAACTATTTCTAAATCATAATGTCACAGCATTTAAGGTTACTTTTCCTATAAAATTTTAACCAGAAATTGTAAGCAGTTTCTTATTCAAAAGGTTTTCAACATCTGGAAAATGAAGAATATTTGAATCCTACTGCATCTAAAATTAGCTAGGTCTCAGGTAGTGACTAATGAGTGAATGAGTGAATTCTTCTAACTTTTGCCCAGCTAGATATCTGGATGATCTTCATTTCATGTTAGCAGAGAGCTGCTATATAGAATGTCAATTGACAAAAAAAAATATATTATATAAATGAATAACGGCAAATGGAAAACACTGTGCTCAGCTCTGATATAAATTTCTATTGGTCTGTAACCCCAGGAGTACCCAGTATTCAGGTAGAAGCCATCAATAATAAAGGTCTTAACTATGTGCAAGCCTTCTAATTAAGATTAATCCCACTGCAAGTTCCAAGGATGGAATAGGACAAACTGTCGAAAGGTCATTGCTCCTATCATTGCATTTTATTGTAGTCAGTGAAAGGCTTTGGGAAATTCTACAATTTTTTTCCATATATTATTTCTGGACCATTTGCAACATGAGAAGTTATCTGAAACATTAAAAAAAAACCAGCCAAAACCCAACTTGTGGAGTTAAATTCTGCTCAATGTTATTTGATTTATAAGAGAAAATAGAGTTTGGCCTTCAGCTGTGATCACCAAAGCTGCTGCAATTGAATTGCTCTAGGAGGCAATGCAGGGTGCAGTGAGGATAATTTCATGCTTATTACATGACCAGAGACATGAAAAAAAGTAAGAAATCCAAGCCAACCGGCATCAACCCTCATCAACAGCACACAAACTAACTTGACCAGAACTTCAAATATTAAAAGCATTGATTTCGTAATCTTTTCACGAAGCATAAAAAGCCTCTAGATTTAATCACCACTATGCCACAAAATCCTGGATCACAGAGGTGCTTTATCACTCTCACTACATCTGCTGGGGTTGTGTCAGCTCATTCTCCTCGGGATATGTGTGACTGCACACAAGCCAATGGGAACAACAAAAGTGAGGTCATTATTTGGACAAGCCTTTGCCAAGCAGAAGAAACCAAATGCACCCATACAGACAGAAAATGGCATTTAAGAGATAAAAATCTGTTCCATGTCAGCAGTGCAGCAAAAAAAAAAGTAGCCCTTGGCTAAAGCAAGCTCCAGACTTCCAGTTCTGTCTAAAAGTGACATTTCAATTTGTGTATTTATGCCCTGCAGACATTTTACTATAAAAGAATAATCTATTTCAAATGGAAAGGTTTAAACTTGTATGTATAGGGGTTTTTAATGCTTTTGGCAAGACATAGAAACAGAAACTGTAAATAATAGAAACAGATGCTCACTGAGATAAAAGCAGGGGAGTGCTTTAGGACTGCAGAACTATAATGAGCAGTCCACCATGCAATAGCATAATGGCCGTGGATAGACACCCAGCAGTGACTTAGTTTTATCTGTTAAAAGGTGAAATAACCTGATTTCCTTATTATATATTAAAAAAAAACAACACACAAAACTTCACTACTATTTTTCATTTTAAATTAATCTGTGATGTGTAGCATGTCACTGTAATTTTTCATGAAAAACAGCTCTTTTTTTAAAAAAATGAAATCTCAAAAGCGTTACCAATTAGCCGAGTATTTTCCCCTTGTGATTATGTTTCACCTCAATCTTTTGTGTAGTCTAATTTAGAAGGCTGAGAATTATTGTGAAAAGTTTTATCTTGCTTTGCATTGAGATTAGGGTTTTGAAGAAAACTGAAAACTGTGTTGCTCAAACTCTCTGGATTTCAATGTCCAAAACTCTTCTATAATTTCCTTCTTTTACGGTTTAGAAAGTTTTCAAAGGAAGGCGAAAGATGGTTGCTGTATTTATCACTTTCCTGAAATATGTGCTTTGTGACTTCTCATATTCTTCATCTAAAACTGGGAGAAAAAGACCAGCTGGTGAATATAGCCCCTGTGAGGGGATATAGGTGTGAGAAAGGATGTCAGTGTTGTCACCAAAGATGTTCATATGGAAAGTCCATTTCAGTGCACCCCTTCTGCAAAAGCCGTTAAAGACACCCTGAACATCAACCACAGAGGCAATTCTTGTGTGGCTTTGCTAAACCATGGCCTGAAAAGGCCTTTGAAGCTACAGGTCTCTTCTTGGATGTTTTCAGATGACAGCTGTTGTCAAGGTAGCCTTGGGCAACTAGAAGTAAAAACCACTGACTCCCATGCCAGATCTAATACATATGGATCTTACCTGCACCACCTAAATCAAAATATCTCAATTCTTTAAATTCATGCCCAGAACACACATTCATATGACAGGCTATTCTGTTTTAAAGATATCAAGGTCAAATTTTAGATGGACAATGCAAAAGTGGCATCTAACTTTTGTGCTGGTCTAAATTTATTGGTTTGATTTTCAGAGTTAATCTGAGTTGAAATACCAGAATGAAAAAAACAATCAATACCGAACTACTTTAAGTGTATATGAATTTGCAAGGAAATGTGTAATTGCTAGTCAGCTGTCAATATACTTAATTTTTCACTTTCTTTTACAAAAATCCATTTGCTGATGTAATATCCAAAAAGTAGACTTTAATTCTACTTTGAAACACTTATGAAACATTAAATGGGGAAAAGAACAACTTTTGAAAGAAAATATCTCTGCTAGCACAATTTACATACCCACTTTTTCTCAGGAAACTACTTGACCTTTTAAAAACATACTGAAACCCACTATGCTGCAGAAATCAGATAAGGATATTATCATCTTTCCAGCTTTATGAATTATACTGGCTTCTCTAGCATGAAGCATTAATGCATTATTAAAATATAATGCAGTATGCTATTTAAATTATTTTTATTTTTAAATGACTGTACAGAGAATTATGAAGTATTAAATAAACATCTCATTCTAAGCAGATAATACACTAACAGCTAAAACATACACATAGCTTACTAATAAAATATTAATGCATTCCAGTTTAATAAGCATATTTTCAAGTCAAATTTCACGACTATAAGAAGAAAGGACTACATAATTCCATCAATCCTCTGTCCACCGTCACCCATGAAAGTACTGCCATGGAATCAATATATTAGACGGGAAAAGGAAACTGCTGACCATCCTTGCTTTATATTAATATGTGCATGAATTTACCACTGCTACTAAAGTAGAACATTAGAACTTATAAACAAACTTTCATGGCTAAGGCTGAAATAAATTCATGTAAGAGTAAAATACGTCTAAATACCAGGATGGATTGTTACCATCAGTAAAGCACAAGGCTAAAACATATTTCTGACAAAGACTGGAGTAACATCCCATTTTGTTTCCCGCACAGAACACCCATGGTGCTCCCATCCACAGAGCAATGGCAGATAAGGAAAGTGTACGCACAGCAGATTATTTTTGACAGATTCTTGCAATGTGGCTCATCTCTCCAGCTCAGCTGGAAAAGCTCTACGCGGGCTTACTCCATAGAATGCTCTTTAACTAAAGTCAGCTACTGGAAAAAAATACATGTAACAAACTGTGAGATATCAGGTAGAATGGCTAAGCAAGCAGCTAAATAATAATCATTTTGCTAGCTACCGGGATTTATGGATGTATAAATATAAAAAGCTGAGAAAGAGAAAGATAAATGATACATGAGGATTGTGGCAATATTTTCAGTATTCTCTTCCTGCTCTTGCAAGGACATTCTCAGTTTAATGCAATAGGGCTAACATCTTTAAGACATTGTATAGCTTCTGTTTATTTTGGATAAAGAAATTATACCTGGAAGCAATCTGTTTTCTGGTGCAGCTTGGTTATTTCCTGGGAAGGTATAGTTATAGCTACATTACGAACACAGTACTACCATAGCATCATTGATAATACACTCCTAATATAGACATAGACATCATCTGATCTGCATATCAGAGGATATGACTACTGACCTACTATTCTTTGGTTAATTCATAATGTGTCGCCTCAAACAGGTCTTCCAGGAAAGTATCTTCTCTTAACATAATGACACACAGTAGAGGAAAATCTCTCATCATTCCATGGATGACTGTTGAAATCACGTGCTCTATTTTTTGCATAAATTTCTTAGTTAGGTTACAGCTTTCTAGGAACAGCTAAAGAGCACTGTAAGCATCTAGTGTTTTCTCCCCCCATGGCACTTATACTGTAATCAATTCACTGCACAGTTTTCTTTTTGACAGTATAAATCAGTTGAGATAGCACCTCTTTTGGGCTCTTGTTACACATGCACCCATTTTTTGTTCCATAAAATCACAGACCCCAGGTGCAGACTTTGATACATGTTCCAGAGCTGGTTTCATAGCACTGTAAAGGGTAGTGATACCATCCACCAATTCTTACATTTTAGCCTTTTGTGACGATAGAGTGATTTTCATAAACTCCTTTGTCACAGCATCACATGATGTTTCTTATGGAGCAACCTGGAAGACGAGACCCCCACAGTTGACTTCTCACAATTGCACATTTCCAAGACATTGTCTACATTGTCATAACCTGCACCATTTTCTCTTAGACCCCTATGCTGGCATTTAGTCCTCCTGTAGTGCTTTCTGCAACTTTGTTTAAAATCAGCCTGGCTTCCCAAGCAGTCGTGTTCACACACCACATTTACCCTGCCCTCACAGGGCAGGGTAAATGTGGTGTGTGAACATTTTTCATTTACCACTTTTTTTTTGTTTGTTTGTTTGTCTTTATAAGAGTCAACATATCATCAGCAATAACTTTATGCAGATTTCCAGGCCACTTATAAAAATGTTGGATACTTTTGAGACCCGTACAGAACCCCCTTGGACATGTTTTCAGTCAACAGTGCTCACCACTGATAACCACTTGTATGAAATATTGAGTTTATTAGCTCAAGCTGACTAATTAAAAATAGCTATATTCACTGCTCATCACTTTTATTATGAGCATCCATCAGCTTTGTGGCCAACAATAAGATGTGTGGCTGTGATATGTAGGCTCCCACAGTCAACAAAACAGCAAACACTGCAGTGCTGCACCTTTATGGACGTTAATGTGGCTTCTCAATGATGATTTATACACATAGGATACCAGTGATCACCAGAGAAATTAAAATGGGGAGGACGAACTCTGAAACGGAGTCTGAACTGTTTCTGTCTTAATCTTTCATGTGTCCTACCACAGGTTTTTGGAATTAACAGGGCAACCATAGCACTGTTTTCAGGCTGTGTTTGTATTTTAGTTCAGAAAAAAGCACATAATAAATCTGCATGAGAGACAACTCCAGGACTGGGAACCTAAAGTGAGATGCTTAGGAAACCTTTGTTTGAAAACTGCTGTAAGGCAATTGCTGTGCTCCCAATATGAGAGTATGTTTTCAAGATTTAGCCCTATACCCAGCTACAGTTAAACTTTTAGTACTGTTTGTTCTTTCCAAAAGGGCATATTTATTCTTCTCTCCCAATTCTGAAACTGTAATTTTAAACCAGTAGTCTATTAATTCCCACTAGTTCTGTAAAATAGGAAAATCAAAATTGTCCTTATATATACTTAACCCTGACAATATTGTGTTTCATTCAGTTTTTTAATGTCTGCTAAACTCAATGCTGCACCAGAAAGACCATTTAACTCCTTAGTAAGAGCCTACTGAGGAAAACAAACCATTCGCATCTCAATTAACCCAGTCTGTAAAAGCATAATTTCACTGCCTTTAATTCAGTTAATTTCTGCTTGTAAGGGCTTGAAATCAGGATGTCACTCACAATGTTTTGTGCTTCTGATACAGAGATGAATGTTCGACTTCTGCTTCACATTTATTTGAAATGGTGTATACTACAGAATTTGATTCTTGTGAAGCTTGTAAGCGTTCTAGGTTATATAAATCATTCCAGTTTTTTAGTATTTTTCTGATAGGTAGACTACACCACAAAAAAGACCTTCTGGTTTAGCTACACCTTCCCATGGTAAAGGCAGCACTTTGAACACTGCTGGAACACTCTGAACTTAATTTGAAATCCATGATATAATACAACAGTCCTGTAGAACTGGTTACAACCCATTCACCATTAATTTCAAAACCACAGTATTAAAGAAAAAGTTAATTTGAAAATGTGAACACTGCAGTTTCAAGGGGTTTTCTTTAATTGAGAGGGCTTAAGATTGCAGAAATCTAACCACACTGCAGGATGAGACAACAGGTGTACAGCTTCACTCCCATGTTCGCACCATCCAAAGGGGAGAAAGAGAGTCTAAAGCATGTGCATACTTATATGCTCAAGATGTCAGTGATTTGTGTCCTCCTGGATACCTGGTTAATACGGTTCAGTCTCTTGAAAATATATCTGAGAGTAGGTTGCCGTTTTCCCTGCTGCAACATGAATTATAGTGATTGCTTCTGAATTAGTTTAATGGAAGTTCTTATCCTGAAGACATAAAGTACTATTCTGCTGTCACACCTCAGAACACCAGTAAAATATATTTGGGGACACATGCACAAATGTGCCTCCCCCCCAAAATACATCAACTTCTGAGAGCACCTAAAACACAATAGCACTGCAGAGAAATTAATTTTGTTTTCCATATGATAGATTGTCTGGTTGGAAGGCTCACCACTACATTGATTTGTTCTATACTGAGAAAAGTTCCCATTTCAGTCTTGACTTCAGGGTTGCCCCTGAAGCTAATGGAAACAAACTACACTGCAGAAGGAACACATGGCATAAGTTCACTATTGTACTCTTCTCTCACGTGTTCTATCAGCCACTGGGAACATGAATATCAATCTTAGAGCAAACACGTGTATGACCATCAAGTAAGGCACCTAAAGTGAGGAGCACAGTCACAACTGTACCAACTTCTGTGTTACACAGAAGTTACTTTATCAAAGACAGAAGATATCGATTTGGCTTAGTGAGTGACATGTTACATAAAGCCTGTTGTAATCTTGAACAAGACATCTATGAACCTATTAGAGAGAAAGCTGAAAGGAAAGAGAAATAAAGGAATAAGGTGTTTAAAACTTTGCATTGACAACATGGTTCTGCCACCAGGAAAGAAGAGAAGAATGACAGAAATCTTTTAAGACATTTATTCCATCATAGGTATCAGCACTGTATCATTAAAGAAGTTACTGTGTAGCTAAAATTCCTTGGTAAAGAATTTGATAGAATTGTTTCCTTTTAAACCAACAGCACATTAATCCTCCAGTTTGAATTTATTCTACTAATGCTACATGTTACATGGAGAACAGGTTAAACCAAATAAAAACATGCAAAAGAATCCCTGCCTACTGGCAATATTTCTTTTTTTGGCAATCTTTTACTGGCAATGTTAATAGATAATAGCCTTCCTGAAGAGGTGAATGGCACCACTTGTGACAGATTTGCCATGTCTCATTCTGAGATCTGATTTTGATCCCACTTTCTTCCCCCAGCTTGAATCCCTACAGCTTGTAGGGTTTTCTATATAAAAGAACCCTGTGACTGATTATGGTAAGCAGGTATGGGCAATGAGGCCTTTGCCTCATGACACAAAAAGAGCAGATATCTGTTTCTTTCAGTATTTGAGAACACCTTTTTCTGAATCACTGCTCATTTGACATGTTCTTCTTCTAAACTAGATACATTGTGCCACCTTGCCATATTTAACTGAAAGGTGTTATACCTTCTGTGATCAAGTAATGACAACTGTGCCACACATTTTATCAAGATCTGAATTTAATTACAGGATCTATCAAGTCTAAGACGGGATGCGCCTTTGTATTTCACCAGGATATCCAAGATGAAAAATAAAGGAAAGAAGAAAAATCTGTCTGCAGACTTAGAGAAGCATTATTATATAGCATTACCTGACAGAAAAGCCTGTTAAGCTGTCAAATTAAAAAGCTGATTTGGGAAACTTTACTGAAACCACTTTTTGAAGAAAGACTTACTGTAGTGTCTTGTTTGGGTATCACCTAGACTCTTTATTTAAAGATGACAGCAGGATTGAACAATTTCATAATCTCAAAGGGCAGCAGTGGTTTTTTAAAAAAAAATACTTAATTGACTTTGGATAAGGTATAACAGGGGTTCACCCAAAGAGAATGGGAAAATTAATCACCATTTTTGTTAACATCAATCTTTCACATGAATAATAAAATTATACTGAAAGTGGGAGCCAGATGCACTCTGAAAAATACACTTAATCATAACCAAAGGGTAGTCAGAGCTGGATGAATCAGAAAAAGATGTAAGAAATCAGTTGTGCAATTACATGTTGGCAAAGGTAAGGTAGCATGCTGGCCTAGTTACATCCATCACTTAAATGCTGGTTTGTGGCTCAGTAAATAAGATTAATTTTTAATCTGTTTTGATTCCTGCTAAATTAGGTTCTTGCATCTGACTATACTCTAGAATTTGCTGAAGTGAGTTTCACAGATTTCCTTGTCTTATATTTAATTCTCTATGCCATTATTTTACACACTGCTGTAATACCTTCTTCTATTCATAACTGAATGCAATTGTATGAGTACAGGTAGATACCAGCTTACTATAACAGTCATTGAAGATTTTATCCAGTTAAACAACAAACAATGCTATTTTAGCTTTGCTTTGGATAAATAATGAAAACAGCATAGAAAAGTTAATTGTAGGAAACAGTTTTTGATTAAGTGATCATGAGCTGACTCTAGAACAAGGACAACTAAAAATAACTCTGCAAAGATGGTTCTTGATTTCAAAAGAAAAAAAAAAAAAAAGATAAAATGAAGGAAGCCAGGTTGTGTAAGCAGTCTGAGGGGTGGGACTGAGCCAGGAAGGACACCTGGAAATTCTTCAAGGTAAAGTAATCTAAATAAGCAAATAAATAAAAAAATTATTTTGACTTGCATCTGCAAGGTTAAAAATATACAACAGGAAAATCTACTAGGCTGAATAACTGCAGTATCATAGACTATATTATAGGAGTTTAAAAACCTAGACTTGCTCAGCAAAGAAAGCAGTGACTTCCAGAATTAGAAACAGAAATAAATATGTAAGTGAGGTTGACAACACTTGAGCTCAAAAACCTTTCAAATAAAATAAAATATAAAATAAAATAGTAAAGTAAAATAATATTAAAAGCCAGCATTCTAAAGCTTTATAAAGCAACTTTGTATCGAGGCTGATGATGAGCCAAAGATGCAGATTGGATTGGTTAACAGGAATGTGTCTATGAAAATGCAATTCTTTACAGCTCAGAAAAAAGCAGCATACATAATTTTAATGAATTTATGGGGTCAGAAGGTAAAGAAGATGATCTCCTATCCCAGAACTAAAAAATAACAAGCCAGTTTTTTTTAAATACAGCTATCCAATGAGCCATGCTACTCTTTGTATTAAAGAATAGAAAATTTAATAGCTTTACATGAGAGGGGGAAAAAAAGCCATACACTCCAAATATTTAGTCTGACCTTAGCTGTACACGGTGCATTAGAGCAAATTTGAAAGGAAAGAATTAAAACATGGAAGTGATTGGAAAATGAGATAAAATGCAAAACATTACCAAATCATGTTAGACTAATCTAATTGCTGTATTTGATAAGTTAACTGATTTTCTAGATGAAGGAAATTAAGTATATCTAATTTATCTGGATTTCAGTAAAGCATTTGATATGATGCCATGTAGCAAATCATCGATTAACTGTGGAAAACAGAGGAATATAAACTTTGTACAGTAAAGAGCTGAATACTAAAGACAACAAGGGATAGCACTGAAAAGGAATTTTTCTTCTCCTACCTCCTCTCTCTTATGTAGACACCACAGCCTGATATCCTGCTTCTCTATCTTTTGACAGACTTCTGAATACAAGGGCTGCTTGTTTTAGGTCATACTTAAGGTGCCCATCTTCCCAGGAGGCAAGACCTTCCAGGAGCTAGCTAGTTCTTTAGAGTCTTCTTCTCCCTAATACTTCCACTTCATTAAGGTGTCATCTTCAGCTTCTTGGTGAATCATTCACACAGATGATAATAAACAGTTGGTACCTGTCATATTCAGATCTGCCAATGTGTCATCTACATCATATTCTGGCCTCATTGTTTCCCACTATATTCCCTATATTTGAAAACAAGGAAAGTACCTAAGATAAGTATCAGGACCAATCTTCTTTGGTGTTTTCTTTACTAATCTCAGTATAAAATGTTGACCACACAATGAAATCTGCAGATGACATAAAACTAGACATAATGGTAACTCTGAAGAAGCTGCAGGTATCAGTCAAGAAGAACTGAGCCCTTTTGAGTTAATAGAAGTGACACTAAAGCTTATACTACAAAGTGAATGTCACACACTTGAGATACAGGACCTTTCACATTATTTTTTTAATGACAAAATGCCATATTACTAGAGTGAATCCACAAGGAAAGACATTCAGTAGGTATACTAGTCAGCTGCAGAATGGTATTGAGACATCTGGTTTTGAGGTATGAAAAGGGAAACTAAGATCTTGGAATGCATCGGTACAGATAATTTTCAGAATTAATGTCTTCATATGTCTTCACATGGGGTACTATTGTTCCCACTATTGTCCATTTCTAGCCACATGGGCTTTCAAAAAATGAATTGAAAATGAAAAAAGCATCAAGAAAAAGGCTATTATGATAAGCAGAGAAAAGAGAAAAGTATTTTGTGAAAAGACATACAAGAACAAAGTAGGATGAAATGGTATTTGGACTGGAAACTGAAAGAAAATTCCTAGCACAGACATCTTCTCTGAAGTTAACCCTCTAAGAGGAGCAATTTATGCAAAGAAGCAGACTTGACCCAGCACATTCTTATTTCTCATTTCTTAAGCTCTACTAATATAACTTTTAAATACACATGGAGAAAAAAAGAAATGAGAATGAGGAGAAAAAAACCCACACTACTAATCCTTTAGAGGGGAAGTGAGCAATTGATTTAAATACAGTTCCATTAATATTTTCTTTATCATTCTAAACACTCTCAGAACTTACTTGTTTTTTGACTGCTAAGGAAAATAATCCATAAGCTGTCTACAGCATTAAACCTTTGTCTTGAGCTAGTGAAATTAATTAAAAATATTTTCTGTAAAAATTAAAATAATCTCACCTGTGTGCATTATCTTTCATTTATCAACTTTTTTTTTTACAGTTGAGATGTCTATCCAACAAGAATGGGACAAGAATGAAAAATGCTTCGATCAATTAAAACATTGTTTAAGCTTATGAAGATTTTACAAAATCACTCACTGTTGAAAAAGTGTAAATAAATTGCATAAACCAAGATATTTTTAATTTAAAAATTTTAGAAATGCAAAAATTCAGGTGTTTTAAGTGATCTTTATGTTGTTATTTTATAATACCTTTCATTTTTAATTTTTCTCTTTGTTTTTTTTCATTGCCTGCCTAGGAAGTCGATATTGGTATTATTTTAATTCTTCATTCACTAATCTTTGTCTTCTCTAGTAATCTTGAAAACTTCTCTACTACAGCCAGTATGTACGATTTCCAATATTTTGTAAAAATCAATGTTAATGACTATATAACATAACAGTTAAATTATCATAGTTCCATTGAAAATCAATGGATTTACTCTGTTGAATTTCATCATGTGGGAATATGTACTTCTGTTCTCCCTAAGACAGAGTCTAATCCATAAAACAATTCTGCCTTTACCACCACAGCATTGTAATTTCTTCCTGAGTATTTTTACCTATAGAACTTTGTAACAGACTTTGTGCAAATTAAAAAATAAAAGTTAACTCATTCATATTTATGCCCCATTATCTCCTATCAAACCAGAGTAGGCTTAACTATATTAACTATATTAGTTACCAGCAGACATTCCTGGATGGAAACCTCGGTATAAACATTACTTCAGGGAGATGTGACTCCACGAACTCAAGAAAGGCCATAAAGAACATTGTTGAGCTTTGCTTTACAAATCTGGGAGGATGAGACATCCCTTGGTAAGCAAGTAATTACTACTTAGCTGGTGTTTTCTACTTTCTCTTCTCACTAATTCCATAGACTAAATATTTTAGACCTAAATCTATAGCCTAATTTTATACATATGGCATAAATTTATACATAAACATGTTCACTTGCATTGTATAATTCGCCTTCTACGTATTCCCAGATGGGGAGTTCCTGAGAACTGTTCTTTCCAAACATCGTTATCCTCAAGGGAAGTAAAGTATTATGACACATCCTTGTTTCATTGGTACCGCTAGTTTCTCACAGCAGGAAAATGACAGAAAAAACAGGAGACCTTGGGCAGTATCTGTTTCACAGAAGCTTAACTGCTGTGAAAGAAACTTAAGTCTTTTCCATAGCATTTCCCTCCTGGTCAGAAAGATAGTCTACATTTTGTCTTTGGGAGAGATTCCTTCATCAAATGATGAGAGACTGCTCCAACTTTGCAAGCTTTGCAGCTCATCAGAAGAGGTCCTTCTTCTCATCCTCCATACCCACCATCAGGATTGATTTATCAAGATGGCAGATCTGGCTACTCCTATGAGTGTCAAAACTGACCACAGCAAAGGAAAGCAGATAAGAGAGAACAAAGATATATTCTTTTATCCAAAGAAGGAACACAGTAAGAAAAAAAAAAGATAGACAATGTGCTGCTGGACAGATAAATACATAAATAAATAGGAGTCAGAAGGCTTATATTATTTCATCGTGGAAAACACCCTGAAAGTCCCATGTCCTAACACCAGTGGCAAATGCAAGGCAAGGCAAATACTGAGTGACCATTTACTTGTTAGGTTCCTACCTCACCTTGACCATTACAATTTTGCATGGATGTGGTGATAACAGGCTGACTATCCATTTTATTAGACTATTCCAAGACATGCTTGTAAATGAGCTTGAGGTCTCTTCTGGTCACCACATTTATGCCTGAGAAACAGATCTTTCATTTTCTTCAGAAGTGTCTGTAAAGGCTTGAATTTGAAAGGTATGTCTAAGCCAATGGCATGCAAGTTAGACAACTAAACAGATTGCTTGGAAAATACCAATCCATTCTGGAGAAATGAATACACTGACACAAATGTCTCCTGTTAATTTTATGGTCAGTCTGAACACACAAAACCAAGACAAATGGATAGCACTTACACTAAATAGGATACATGGTAATAGCTGACTCTGAGCATTTATCTTCAAGTCAGTTGTATCCCATGAAAAGATGGCAGACACTTCGACTATTTTCCACAATACAGCAATACAGGGACCAAGAGAAGCATTTAAATGACATGCCCCTTTCCCTTCACTCTTGGGTGGTCTGCAATAACAACCTTTAGCCCACAGATCCAGAGAAAGTCCTTAAGACAACATGAATGTTCTCAGATGTTTAATCTTATGTGCTAAAGTAAAAGAAACAAAACAAAAACAAAATCACAAAACAAACAAAAACCACACACAAAAACAACCAACCAAAAAACTCCCAAAAAATCCACAACAGAGACCAAGCCCCAAACAAAATTATTCTGTATTATACTAAAGCCCTAAGAGCTTCAGCTGCCAATTGCCATATTGCAGAGCTACTCAGCACTACAGATAATGTCAACCTGTTTGATCTTCTGCCAACATACACAGACTCTCACACAGGTTCTTCTTTGGTATATATGCTCAATCGTAATTTATACTCCCCAGTCACAGAGATACATCCGTTCCAGTAGTCTGGCAGTGTTTTGGACAATCTCTTTTATGTGAATATGCGTGAGATGCTAATGCTGCCACATCTAGGTCCATCAGACACATCCCTGACAATGTCTGCTGACCCATGGAGTACATGAGGATTGCTGCAACTAAGTTACCCTTTTCTAAGGCTGACCAGAGATTCAGAGATGACTGGGAAGGCCTAATTTTAGATATTCGCTTACATCAGACTGTATCTTCCAGACTGTACAGGGTCCCGGGAACTGCAGAGTATTCCCAGCAGTCTGAACAGCTTTGAAACCAAAGACCAGTCAACCAATATCTAACAGACCACCCTATATCTAGAAAATTCTGTATCAGTCTGATTTATGATGGAAGTCATGAAGAGTAGATTCTCCCTGGTAAAAAAAACATGGCTTATGTTGTGTTTTTATAAAAGAATCAGCATTGGGCAAATTCCCTTTAACTCCAAAAAGTGTAGAGTTATTCACAGAAAAGTGAGTCTGAAAACCTTTCATAGTGAATGGTGATTATTGTTGCTTTAGAGAGTTATCTAGCTTGTCCACATATACTTTCCCAGACTAGTAAAATGCACACCCTTCACTACTAAGGAAGGAAATCTAGAAAACTGAAAAAATCGCTTTTCTTTTTAAATAGATATGGTTATGTACACTGCTGTGAGAAAGATTTTTTTTTTCATCCCAATTGATTTGATATGAAACAAAAAAGTTTCAAATTAAATTAAATGCTTTGTTCTCAAATTACCTAAATCCCCTATAAACACTGGGTAGTCTTGACATGAAAGGTCAGAACATTTTATTTAGAAACTGCTGAAATTAATATTTTGATATTACTAAAACCAATTTCCTATCATTTTGGTTTTTCCTTTGGTCACAATTGCCAGTTCAGTTTGACCCAAATTAACAAGTCCTTTAATTTTTTCCCATAAAAGTATTCTTATCAAATCTATGTTTCCGTGTAGAATTATTACCTAACTGAAGGTACAAGAGCAGCCTGTTCACAGGAGTGGCTAGCCTTGCAAGGATGTTGCAGCCCCACCTCCACAACAGCAGGCAGCCAGTCCCAGATAGGAACTAAAACTAAGTTGTGAAGCAGACAAGATAAGCTGTAAGGAGTAGAAAGGTCTGCATGAAAAATGGGGTTAGTCTATTGATTAGAAACTCTTGGCTGCACAGTCAGCAGTTTTCTTGTTCCTGTTTAATAGAATCGGCAATTAGGCTGCATCCAGATAAGTTGATGGGAAACCAATATCTGAAAAAGTGGCCAAGGTGAAATATTAAAGCTCTTTGAGAAGGTGCAGAGGGATGATAATCATTAGGTAAAAAGACATAACATTGACTTTAGTTAAGAAAGATGGAACATACAAATTCACTACAGATCTGGACAATTTAGCTATCATAAAAATACAATATGCCATTCCCAATCACAGGGCTACTCACCAGCCACTGACACAATGAGTAAGTGACTTTGATGGGAGTCTGAAGGACATAAGTGCTTGCATCTAAACCTCTTTTTCTGAAAATCATCCAGCCATTTCAGAACACTAAAGTTGTTCACATTTGTCTAGGACTAAAATGCACTTTACCCCACTTCAAAAACAGCCAGTCACCTCTACAAGGATAATCACCCTCTACCACTGGCCACCCCCACCTCTTTTCTTTTACAGTTCTCTCATGTCTACTGAGGTAGAAACTGAAGGTGAATTGGCCCAGGCAAGATTCTTGAGAAAACATTAACACTCGAGTCTAATGGGATGGAGAATGACACACAAGAGAAATACGCTAGATGTTAGTAATCTTCCAGGGTCATTTCTGCATTTTATGCAGATCTAGGATAAAGCACACAAAGCAAACACAGAAGCCCTATGGAGCATTGCCACAGATACATTTTTGAAAGGTGTCAACCTTTGACTACCCATAAAGCAGAATTAGAAAATCATGTGTGCTACACTAGCTAGAAAACCTTTTGCGAGAGCACTGAAATCAGGGCAGCTCCTGAGACTCAGGACTGAGTTCAGACAACCTACGAATCCCACACAGACATGTGGTAATCAGGGCCACAGCTCTTTTTCAAAAGATGCTTGCTTTGAACATTAAGAGGGGTGCCCACGGCATCCTCCTAGCAAGCGATACAACACCAACTGCTACTGGGCCTTGGGTACCAGTATCTGCAGCAGTTAGGCCAGGCTGTATGAAGACTACACAGGCAATGAAACTGGAAAATCTTGAGCCTCCAATCAGAAACTCCTCTCAGAAAATCTCCACCCAATATTGTAAGACACCAATCACAAACAAGCAATGTCTTGGAGTCAGACACTCCAATCTGTAAGGGCTTCTGTAATAAAGAAGTGTAATTTGGAGTATTATCTTTCCTGAAGAATTAAGAATTTTTTCTTTTCTGTCCTGAAGAATGGAGAAATTTTAAGTTTTTATGCTTTAGGCAACTAACTTTTTTTTTTTTTCTTTTTGAAAAAAGGAAATCCAGCATATTTAAGAATAGCAAACTCACTACTTAAGCTGCTAATCTTGTTTCTATTCTCAATCGTAAAAAAAAATAAAAGTAGGAGAGTTAAGTCTGTGCTTATGTGCAGTAGTGCAGGCATATTAAGAAATAATGCAGAAACAAGTCGGAAAATAGTCATAAAGCAAAAAAGAACATTCTTTCTAGTACTGAAATGTAAGCTAATGAGCCCTTACTCCTGCAAGCGAGATTGAATTCAGTCCATATTGTACAACTGCAACAGGTGGTCCATCCGTAACATGCACAAAGTACACGTTATCTGGTTAACCAGTACTGCCAGGTACTACTGTCAGTTCCTAAACCAGCAACAGCAGTACCACATATAAATTGGGTGCGGCAGCGTTTGCCAAACTGTGCTGTCCGATATCAAGACATCACTTTTAGAAATACTGGTTTTAGAACTGCAGTAACAGTGGTAGCTTTTAATGTAGTTCCATTAATCTCTTCAGAACAGTATCAATCTTGCTTAAACACAGCATAGTCCTTGGCACAAGTCTGCGTTTCTAGAAGGCACATCAATATCAGTTTGTGAGGAAAATAGTGTTTAAAAAGGGTTAAATGAAGAGTGCCAAACCTTATGGAGCAGCACAGAAAAATAAAAGAAGGTATGGGTGTGCTCTCATGCTGGGAAAGGAGAAGAGATGGAAGATGAAAAGGAAGAGGATGGATTCCAAAAGTGATTATATGGCATACAGGAGCCATAAAGTATTACTACAAGAAATGCAAAGAAAATTAAAGGTCAACAGGAGACTTGGAAGGTCCAGCAATAAAAACAAGCTGAGGGATTCTGTACCCTGGCTGATGAATGAACTGAAATTGCCTTGAAATGCAGCTTATGCAGAGATTGACAAAGGAAGCTCAAGAACCTCTTTTTTTTTTTTTTTTCTTTTTTTCAAAGAAAACATCCGGCTTCCTTCCACTCCACTAGGGAAATAACTCTATTTTCTAAATTGATCTATGTTCAGTATAAACAAATTCTCTGTGCCACTACTTTCAGAACTCCACTGCACTTTCTCCTTGTTGTAGTAACTTTGTTTTTTTTCATGAAGAAACGGAACAGAGAAGAAAAACAATACTTTCAAGGCTCATCATTTAGGTAAAAAAAAAACAACAAAAAAACAAACAAAAACCAAACCAAAACAAACAAAAAAACCCCAAAACCAAACAAAACACCACCAACCCTGAAAACCTATTTTTATCCTTTCTGCTATATAGGTCTTGAATACAAGTGAAAACACACTTCTCCCCACCTTCCACTATTTTAATTCATCTACAATTTACCAAACATTGCAACGGTTAGAAAACATGGGGGACACGGAGAATAGAGGAATATGCAAAAGATCATAGAATCACTGAATGGCAGAGGTTGGAAGGATTCTCTGGAGCCCAACCACTCTGCCAGAGCAGGATCACCTAGGGCAAGTGGCACAGGAATGCGTCCAGGCAGGTTTTTTTAGTCTCTAGCAAAGGAGACCCTACAACCTGTCTGGTCACGCTGTTCCAGCGTTCCACCACCCTCACAGTAAGGTTCCTCCTCATGTTGAGGTTGAACTTCCTGGGTTCCAGTTTGTGACCATTACTTCTTGTCCCAACACAGGGCACTACTGAAAAGAGACTGGCCCCTTCTACTTTATACCCACCCTTCAGATCTTTGTAAACATTCATAAGATCCCCTCTCAGTCTTCTCCAGACTTAACAGACCCAGGGCTCTCAGCCTTTCCTCATAAGAGAGATGTTCCACTTCCTTCATCATTCTCACACATCTCCATTGGACTCTCTAACATTTTCCTGTCACTCTTGAACTGGGGCAGATCTCAGGACATATCTCATTCAGTATCCCCCTTCCTTCAAGCATTCATCATCTCTCAGAGATGTGTCTAAATCAAAGCCATTCATTGACTGTCAGAACTCTCACTCATGCATAATGCATTAGCACATACGTTTTTTTTTAATGGCTCCTGCTATACATAATGTCATCTGCAATGCATACTTTCATTTTTATTGTAAATGATGAATTACATCTAAAAAATGATCTGAAGAGTTTTATTTTACCTGTGAATTTTTTTTTAAATTACTATTTTTTAAAAGGTCATGCGAACAGCTGGACTATAACTCAAACACTTTAAAAACTCTAAAAAAACCCCAAAACAAAACAAAGCAAAACAAAACAAAACACAACCTCTCTAAATAGCAGTAAGTAGTATAGGGAATAACATGAATTCCTTATTAGTGAAATATACCCTCCAGTCCCACTTCACCCACAAAATAAAGAATTTCCTGCTTCTAAACTAAAACCAGATAAAGCAGAACTGTCATTTACGTAAGCACATATGCAAACCAGAATACCTTTCACTTATATCTCTAGATTTGCTGCCTTTTGTTTAATAATATGAACACACACACCAACTGTTAACAGATAGCATGCAGATCTGTAAATTACCATTAATGGCTCAGTAGTCCTATTCAATAAGAAAGGGATTGTATATCTGAAAAACCTGTTGCCTTTAAAAATGAATAAAATTAGTAACACAGCAACCTTCAATGCATGGCATTTGCATAAAATTAAAGATGGGCCTGATCAAGGCAACTTTGTATTCACACAAGGGGTCCTGTTCAAGTAACCAGTATTCCTTGCATAAGGCATATCCTGCAGTTTACATTTTAAGTTAAAGCATCTTAATTTGGTTGGGTGGTTGTACAATTGATAACTGATACACCTTTTGGTTTATGCCTGCTGGAACATTTCTGCTGAATTTGTAGGCTTCAGACTGCTTAAATAATAAATTGTAATTAAAAGAACACAGACAACCTTTTCCTCAGTTTTACCCCATCACTTAGAGATCAAACTGGGAGTCACTTTACTGTATAGCTTTTGTCAAAGCCTTTTCTTCCCCCTTAAAACAATAATCCAATAAAAACAAATGAAAACAAGTAACTAAACCACTTTTTCATGCTTTGATAGCTCTATTTTTCCACTTCTAGAAATAACTTGAATTTGAGCTTTTAAACTCACTTAGGAAATGCCATCATCATAAACTGCATATTGCTCAGGACTCTTTACTTAATTAGCTACTAAAACACTGAGAAAGAGCTGGCATTGTCTTAGAAGAGAAGCAAAATGAGCCAAACACCACGCATCCCCCACCCTCTTACTCATAAGCGTTTTTTTAAGCCCTTACCTGCTGGGTAACGTTCGATAACTGGCCAGTTGTCCACCTGTAACGTGGCATTGCCACCACTTCTTGTGAAACGTACTACATGGTACTTTCCATCATTAATGATAGCGTTGATCTCTTCAATAGAGATGTCATCGGTTCCAACATTAAATTTAACTCCAATTTTTCCCTGGTGCTGCATATTTAAAAAAAAGAAAAAAAAAAAAAAAAAAAAGAACTCATTAAGAGTCGGTTTAGCAAGAAATAGAGACAGTGTGTCATACAGGGAAAGATTCCTAACAACATTTTTCTCCTCAGATGTAACTTCTGAAGGCTTGCATGTGGCAGTGACAAGCCTCCTGACAGCTCAGTAAGTCCAGGACAACTCTTTGATGGGTAATTGATATTCCAAATGAGTTATTTCACTGAATTTAGTTCTCTCCTTTTCTAAGAGATTCAGACCAAGATGAGGAGTGGGGAAGGAGAAGGAAATCTCAAGATTTTTTTCTCACCTTCATGAGGATTTAACATCATTTTTCCTTATGGGTTTTCAAAATGGAAAGCCTTGCAGTGTCAACTTTCAAGAGGTATGAGGATTTTCTGGCTATAAAGCCAAGGCTCAGCCCTGCATCTGTTTTCTGAAACCCTCATTTATACTCAGACTCTTCACAAATTATAACGAAAGAGGAAAACTGTTTGGTTTCTTTCTACTTAGATTTTTTACATCACATTGTTATGAAACCAAATCATTATGACAAGAACAGACTGATTGACTAACAATAGACTAATAAATGTGAAAGGCATTTGTCACACAAGGACAGCATCTGGTCCCATCTAAGGACCAAGATTTAATTTTTGCTGGGATTTGTCTGTAAACTCCTGTGCTTGAGCACACCTACAGCTAAGGGGACTTCCCACACACATTCATCCTCAGCCTGTAGATTTTCCACATCATTGTGATACTGGTACATTATAATTTTTCTTGTAGTTTCATAAGGTGTTAATTATAATGGGACTTTTACATTTTAAGTCTTTTAAAGTTTGGGGGTTTTTTTCCCTCTCCTATACAATCAATTCTATTCCTGAATGAAGATAGGCCTTGAATTGAGGACAAAAAAGAAAAACACTGCACTGTATGAGACAAGGGACTTGTGCATACACGGCAAGTCTACATGAAATTTCACATCATTGGCACGGGTACATCTTTCTTTAACGTTAAAAAACTTCTTAAAGTTCTTACTCTACCGGATGAAACATAATGGAACATTTCACTTTGTGCCTCTTGGTCACTCATGTCAGTCTTTCTGGAATGGGCTTCACCTCTCACATAGCTTTTGCGTCTGCTCTCCCATTTACTACTCTGGCACCACTCCCTACTACCAAATGTATCCTGCATCTTCTTATCTCTGGAAGTTTCCCAGATGAAGAACTCAGGAGATTTTCCACTTTATTTTGTTTTCTTTTTAAAGACCTGACTTCATTTTCCAGTACTGCTTTCATATTCCAGTTAAACAGTAGAGCAGCTGCTGTACACCTTTGGAGAAAGTCCCTCAATGTTTTGGGACTATGCTGTCACCGCTTCAGGTACAATTTTTTTTTTAAACAATGAAACGACCATTCCCTGATGAGATATGAGGAATGACTCTGAAAAGGGTTTTTTATTAAATTGCTTAGTTGTTTAAATAATGTTTGAAACATCCTTATTTTTACCTTGCGGATTGTTTTAACATTTCTCTATTGGCTGGTCCTAATTTTCTCTTTCTATCAGGTGTCAGTAAGGGATCCACCTCAACACATGCTCACCTTCTTTTACCTCTTGTGTGAGTTGCAGAGCAATCACTCAATTATTTTGGGAGAGTAGCTGTAGCTCTATTTTATTTCAACTATTTCAATTATGTGTGAGAAAAGATTTCAGTCATTTTCTCCCATGGATACAGTAGCTTATTTGCTTCAGCTGTTTCATTCATATGCTTACTTTATACAGAAATGTATACAAAGAAATATAGCATTGTCCTGGCTCTAAAGCAATCTCCTCTTTTACTAATTCATGAAATGCGGAAAACCAGCATATAATGATAATGGCACATGCACCTTCTCACAGTACTTTCAAGAAATCAAAGGCTTTGAGGATTAAAAAAGGCTGACTAATTTTACGGTGATTCATAATTATACTATTCATAACCTACACTTTACATATCTGCTTTCTTATTTGCTATATATATGTACATACAGATATTATTTTAGATAAAAAAATGACAAGGAAAAAACCCAACAAACACCCTTGAGTGAAAAGGACAGGTGCAGGCAAAATGAAGCATCATGAAAGGCAAATATATCAGCAACTTTTCCAAAATAAGAGAATGCGGTGCTGCAATGTTTACGAAGTGACTACTTGTAAATGGACAGATACTGACGAGTAAAGGAATGCTTTAGAGATTTGAAGGCAGATCTTCAGACTTTCCTGATACACTTCTGAGTGAAAAAAGCAAGTTTCCCTGAATTCCCTACATTTGCACAGAATTAATTTGCATAGACACCAAGCACGCAGCTGCAATAGTGACTAATATCATCCTAATAGTTGATAACACACTATTTCTAATGTATTTGTGGAGCTGAGAACATGAAAAACTCCATATTTAAAGGATATGCTTCATATTTTCACATTTCTTCAGCACCTGTGGGCATTTATGTAACCTCCCATAAAAGAAAGAAGCAAAATCTAGGGTTTGTTTTCCTTATTATTACATCCATATTTAATTTGACTTTCTGAACATTCTGCTAAACATGATATGAACTACAACCCCATTGTCCATAGCCCTTTACAACTACAAAGTAAAATATGTTGCAAAGACCTGACAGTACGTGGGCCCAAACAGATGATAACACTACCACAACACAGTAAATCACCATTATCAACTGAGTTGCTATAAGCATCTCTGTATGTAGATAGTGGGGGTTGTTTTATGCCCTCGCATAATGTAGTAGTTTGACTCACCATATTCCTCATTCACTGTGAGATAAAGTAAATCACATCATTTGTCCTTTGTCATTGGTTAAGACCATGTGGACAGAGAGTTATTGTGGATCAGCTGATGTACAGATAATCTGATCTCAGCCCTCAGCCCTTTGATGCTTAATCTAATGGGTTTGTAGCCTGTAAGGATGAACTGGTTTTTATTTTTCCTCCTTCTTTTTGGAGCAACATAGTAGTGCAGAAAGGGGAGAGAGTGATAAAACTGAAGGATACGGAATTATGATTTTCGCTTTGACAGGCTCAGTTGCATAGTGCAGCAGTAGAAATTTTCCTTTATCACTTGTTCATTCATAATAATCATAAAGTTATTCTTCCTATCAGAATCAGTCTCAGACATGCTGAATGAGACATTCCCTCTTCAGCACCCTGATGATGGGTCCTATAGAAACGTCTATGCATTAATAAGCACTGCAGTAAGTCACCAGTACAGTTGAACGATGTTATCCTTGCCCTTGACCTGAAATAACGCATTTCACACTCTCATTTCTAGGAGATTATGTTTGCCCAATAGCAAAGATGATAATTTCAGAGCTCTCCTGGTAAAAATCACCTCTGCACACAGGGGTGCAAGGTTTATGGTTCTTAGCCTGTGTTTTATTTTTCTCAATCTTATCCAGATGTGAGAGAAAATAAAAATGGAATCAGTTCTTTTTCCTACTGTGTCTTTATCTAATCTGAACTTGAAAGGCCACAATAACAGAGTGGAGACATGTAGGAGATAGAAGAGTGTCCAGTATTGTTTCCAAGAGAGAAAACAGAGGAGGAAAAGAGAAGAAAAGGGAGAGAACACACCTTTAGGAGAAGAGTGAAACATTCAAGAAGTAACACAAACGCTGGTCTTCATCTCTGGAAATTATTTTGAACTTCAATTCAGAAGGCACTATGAATACTACTATAACCATAACATCACCACCACCAATCCTTGGGACAAAGTAGTGCAGAGACCTGTGATTCACCTACAGTCAAGCCATGTGACACTCTGAGCCCCAGCCATCAGCTCTTCAGAAAAGCAAAAAGCAAAACTTTTGGTTTGGAAGTACTTTGGCCATATAGCTTTCCTGTTTCTGAAGCTCGGGGGACTTTCTCTCCACAGTACAAACACAGACAGATAACTTCATTTGGTGTTACCATTGAATGTTACTCCAACATGCAGTTTAGGCTCTGCCTACAGTTTAACCTCTGCTGTGCAGCAACTTACAAGAGTCCAAGCTCACAGGGTAAATAGGTTAACGGCTTCAAAGCAGCTGGATAAAAGCATGAGATATACATGTTTAGCTCCAATCCTATGTTCCTAATGTGATCTGCAACACTAGGAGTTTTGATTGCTCAGATGGCGAGTGTGCATGCATGTGTGTATACCAATCGTTTCAAAACATTTTGTCTTCAAAAGCACTGGCAGTTACTATTGTAATCTATCAACTCCAGTGGAATATTTTCAAGCATGTTTTATGAATTATGTGTGGTAATTACTTCTACCTTGGCTTAACAGGCTTCTGAGGAGGCACAGAGAGTGCTGGTGAACCCAAGAACCAATCAAGAAATGTGAAATGCAAATCAAGACAGCAGCTGACAGTGCAATGTTTTTTCCCTATTGGACCCTACTGATCTGCCAACTCCAAATGCAGTAAAACCTATGCTAGTATAAAAAAATAAATAAGTAAATAATTATATATATAAACTCAAGAGTAATGATATTTCCTATAGCACCAGCAAGGTTTTACTGCTCTCTGTAGCAATAATTCTGGAATTAGTCAAAGATGAGCATGGGCAAATTTGGCACAACAGTAGTTTTAGAAGATCTCACAGACAACCTAAGCTCATAATACTTACAACCTTCAACCACTTCCAAAGAAAAGTAATAATACTGTGACTCCCACAAGTGAGCAAATAGAAAAGAAAAAAAGAAATATCCAAGGCTGCTAGCTTGCATCTTATAGTGTCAGTCCCTGAGGTACCACTTTCTGGTGAATGTGATAAAAAAGTCTTAGTACTAATGGATGGCTTACTTTCATTTTATTGAAAAATTTCTTGAGTTTTCTTCAACAGAGTGAGATGATTTTCAGTCAAGTGCAATCAGAGGCTAGTATTTTGTATTATAGAAATGTATG
>JANHFX010011683.1:25544-37983 GCA_027560015.1 Chloroceryle amazona | reverse complement strand
CCCCACCCACCCCCCCGTTTCCCACACCCTTCCCCAGCGCCCGTGGTAATTCCACAGTTAAATCGGACCCTATTCCCACCCCCCCCCCCCCCCCAAATAGGCTCACAGGTACACTGTTGACCCCAAAGTTACACCTATCTTCTTTCTCTCTTGTCAAGAGCATTCCACACAGCTTTGCAAGATCTCATACCAACAGCCAGTGTCTTTGCGCTTTGGAAATTTTCTGGTCCCCTGATCTCTAGCCCCCTGAAAAGGCCTTTGGCTCAAACCACCTCTTCCAAGTTTCAGCAAGTGTGTGTCAGGTAGTAACTTCTGCCAGAGAAAGCTTCAGCCTGTGTCAGCAAACCAAGCACCCCTTCTTCACGCAGGAACATTTTGCATGACAGCGCTTTCCGTATCAGCTCCATAGCACCAGGCAGAGTTAATAAAGCATCCTGTGATGGACTTCCTACAGCATCCCCCAGGAGCAGGATGATTTCCAGCAGAAAGAGTAAAAAAGCAGCTCACTCCAAAGAATGTGACATACTGACCTGTCCACATCACAACTTGTACTTACCTTTTCATACCTCTGCACTTCTGAAACTGGCTGGGTTCAGGCTGTTCCAAATACTATCTGAAAAAAATCTTTTGATAATATTTCTGCTATGACAAAGCAGTTTATTAAACCCACAAGAAAACACTTTTCTCTTTTCAGAATCTGAAAGATTCTACTTAGCAGATTCAAAAAGGCTGCTCAAATACACCACTTGTTGAATGGAAAATTGGAAGTGTACAGCCAAGGTTCTGACTTGCCAGTATTCCTGGTCAGGAGTCAGACAGGACCGGAAGGGCAGGAATTTTATGGGAGGGCTCATGAGTTCAGGTAAGGTCAAAGCCCCACATACACTTGTATTCAAAACTTTGAAACAGGAGAGGGAGACAGCTGAGGGCTTTAGGATAGGATCATAGCCTGTAGCTGCTGGCAGGATTTCAAAGGGCTCAAAGAGTGAAAACGGGGAGAAGAGCCTGTCAGGACAGAGCTACCTGGAGCACAGGCAATGGGAACTGCTAATGAAGGATAACAGGAACTAAAAGGAAGGATTAAGAGCTCCAGTGTTTTATTGGTGGATCCAACACATGGTTAAACAATACATACATTTGAAGGTTGACATCCAGTAGCTCTTGTATACAAACCATTGCAGTACCTCAGCAAATACATAGGGCTGAAGAAAAAGCCATTCGAATGCTGCAGGGCAGACAGCAGTAAGCAAGCAGGTTAGCTAGGAGGAATGGGAGGGGGGTGGAGGAGAGTGAGGGATAAACATCTCTAGGCATCTGCCTTCCCCAGCTCAAATTAACCAGCTAATTTCCCCAGGCACCCTCTATAGAAACAAGCTTCTCCAGGGGGTGATTCACTGTACAATGTTATACTCCTGCTCTACAGAGCTCCCGTGAATTTATCCCCCATTTCTTAGAGGACTGCTACTCTCACCAGCAACTGCAGAGCATGCCCAGGGAGTTGCCGTGGCCGATTTTGATGCCTATAGATATGGAGTGTGAATCTCCCTTTCTCCTCCCTCCACAGCTACCCGTTGTGAATTAATGTGTAAACAAGTGGTATTCATCCCATATTCACAGCTGAGGAGTTTTCAGGAAACAGGTCCTCTCATGTGCTGTCATAGCAGACAAATATAGACAGCAGATTGTCATTTCATTCTGATCCCAGATGGACTTTTTACATTTTGCCACAAATCTACCTTTTCCTCTGATGCCTCTGGGCATCAGATTTGCCCAGGCAATGCATTTACATTGGTAAAGAAGTCCCTGTGAATGCTCAGTAAGGTGTTCATTTGCGTGGACAAGAGCATGACCAGCCTGCACCAATGTACTGCCAACCCTTGTGGATTTTGATCTATTGAAGTAATTGGGAGGGGGTTTACTCATTGTAGCAGAAGGAGTAGTTTTAAACAAATTTCACACACAGAATCATTCACATATCAAGCTCCAGTCACTCTTAAAATCTGATTTGGGAAAAAACACACAGTCTTTCCTTCCCTCTTTCCAACTAACTGAACTGTATCCAACTTCTGAATAAACATGATTTACCCAAAGGAAGATTTTCTTCCACCAGTACTGACATTCACAACACATAAGCTCCCTTATTAAAAAGCTGCCCGAGTAATGACATGGAAAAGAAACTATGGTTCTGTGTTTGAAAGAACAAGTTCACAGATTGAAGTTTGCTGCTCTATTAATACAGCGCCGACAGATGCTGTAATCAGAAAGTAAAAGGCAGAGAGGAACTGTTAATAGTTTTGTGCACTGTTTAGATTTCTCCTAAAACTAAAATGCATCTTTAGGGAAGTGATAATGTCTTGCATACGTGACCCTGGGACTACCATAAAATGCTAAAGACCCATTCCCACAGGTGTCATGCACCATAATCTCACAGCTATATTTGCAAATTGCTCCATTTTCTACTGTTCTATTCTGATTTTATCACTATTTCTAATTAATTACTCCATTTCCAAGAGCAAATTAGTTATTTTTTTCTTAAAGGCAGGGTATATTTTTTATTTTAGCAATAATCCATTCACAGGTTGAATTAGATACAGAACACAAATAAAGGACATCAATATGCTGCTTCCAGTGGCAGGGTGGGGAACAACGAAAAAACAAAACAGAAGTTTATAAATTCAGTAGAAACCAGGCATGTGCTGTTCTAATCTCTCTGCTGTTGGGACAGGGCACCAGAGAAATTGAGTGAACTCAACATAACATCTCTCAAGAGACCAGATATTGCTTCTATTCTGGTTTGATACTCTTATAGGTTCTATTAAAAAGTTTCCAATGTAGGAAAAAACCAACCATGAATAAAAACAACAACAAAACCAACAAAAAGAACCCACAAAAATAAAAACCAAACAGGCACAACAACTAATTAGAGCAAACACACAGAATAATTTGGGGTACCTGGAAGAAAAGGTCAGGACTGTGGTGGCACAAGTTCTGCAGATCAAGGAAGGAGGTGGAAAACTCACCTAGAACTTCATTCTAGCTAATACTTGTTTCTAGATAATACTACATGAATACTATTAAATGAAACACATTTAATTTTCAGATGTATCTAGAGAGGACAAAAATCGTCAGGAGGGAAAGTGATGTCCAGTATTTGCAGTCCTCCAGGATCTTCTCTCAGGGACACTGCCAGCTGAGTCACAGGAAAGCTTGTGGCTGCTAGGTTCCTATCTGCCTGGAAGGACAGCAATGCATTGGAGCAGGGTAATGTTTCTTTGCTCTGGTGCAAACCAGAAGGCATAGGGTATAACCCAGGCTTTCCAGCCCCCACAGAGAGCCTAGGAATCACAAGTAGTCAAAAAGAAGGTAATGAAACAGAAATAGCAACTGCTCGATGGCAACAGTGAGCTCTAGCCCTACAGCTTTCCTGTCTGCTGCGTTCGTCCTTCCCTAAGAGAAGTCTCAGGAACAGATTTTCTGTGGCTGTTCACAGTGCTGTTGTATCACCTCAGCGAGGTCAAGACACCGCAAAATTCGCCATTTCTCAGCAGCCAGCTCCTCCTTGGATACGTGTCCCAGCAATTTTTTGGCAAAGAGGTTCTGATCCTGCATGAAAAGTCCCACAGCAGATCTCGGAGCTTGAGGGAAGTTCTCCAGGCAACCACTTGTGAAACAGAAGTTGATTTTCTTTTCACGTCTCATCCCTGGTCCCCTTTCTTCAATCCAAGTAAGAGGTCTAGTGTGAAGGAGCAGAGAAAACAGAGTATTTATGAAGAAATAGAATCAAGAGTTCATGCTTTTTTTTCAGCACTTACAGAAAATACCCTAATATTGCATCATTTCAAAATTTCAGTCATTGCATATTCAGGTAACATGTTCTGACCAACATGCCTCGTGGTTATGGAGTTGCACATCAGATAATAGTCTTAACTCTGCCACTGCTTCATGCCACAACTTCCAGCACACGATGTAAGCTATCTCCAGCTTTGTTTCCCCCATAAACAAAGAGAAGCCAGCAGTGTCAAACCATCTCCAAGGGGAGAAGGAAGTGTAATCTGACTGTTTGCAGACTTGGATGAAAAGTGCAGGTAAACATCCATATATTTTGTGTATGATTCAATCACAGCTAAACTCAGAAAGCCCTCGATGTCTAGTCCAGCAAGAATAAATTTACATCACTCAGCTACATAATGATGACCCAGGTACTACTGTGCAAGTTGAACAGTAGCACTTTAGGATGAACTGGACAGATGGCAAGTTCACTCATGCAGACAGTAGTGTCCGTACTCTCTGAACTTTTCAAACACATTTCTTTCTTGTCATGGGGAACACTAAATTAATCCTAGAGATTACATCAGAAGATGTCAGGTTTGCCTCTTTCAGCTACGTTGACTCTCAGGCAGGTCCTTTTCAACCAGAGAGAAGTCCTGTCTTATACCCATGTGGTAGCCACAGTCTCTAGGCCAAGCATTGGTGCTGTTGGCTATTGACTGGCATAGCTCACAGGTCTTTGCACTTTCCTCTCCAACTTCCCAGTTGGGCTGAAGAAAGAGGAGCCATGGGACATGCTGCATCAATTCAAGGGTCTTAACAGACTCCCTGACCCAACAATGCAAATGCTTACAGAGGCTGTGAGGAATGGTCCTCAACACAAGCCACAGCCACGATCCAGCCCTCCTGCTCTTTTGTCAACTGCCTAAACCGTGCCATTACCTTTCTGCAGCTCATTCATCAGCACTCACTACTGTCTGTGTTTAGAGGATGCACATTATTTTTCTTACTTGGTTATTGATGGCCCTTCCACATTCCTTTACGGCTCACTTTAACCTGCCACTCACAAATTATGAGTGTGTCAATAGCATGGAAGAATAAATTCTGTCTCCAAGTACTGCCCATTAAATCTTCAATATCATTAGATCTGGAAAGAAAGTCCTTGTCAATCTACGCTGAGCACATTCTGCAGAGCACTCAGCTTAATGATTCTGCACCTCTCATCTTTTATGCTTTAGGATACAGTTTCTATATTCACATAATTACATCAGTTATTCTTTGCTCACCTGTATTACCACACACACCCCCTACAAATTAAACACAGCTAGATGAACCTGACTGAACAGAATAAAACAACTGGAGGAAAAAACAGGAAGACGCATATTACAGCCTGCAAAAATCCACCAAAAATAATACTCAGAGGACTAATAAATGCAAAGACACCATGCATTTCAGGAAGTCCCAAGGCTACATGTTACTACAGGCCAGAAGGGTGCTTGAGAACCATATCATTTGGTGTTTTCTATGTTCTCATCCTCCTTCCCTGAGGTGTTGGCTGTTGACCTGGGTCAGAGGCAGGCTGAGTTTTGCTCTGACTCAACAGAGATAGTTTTATGTTCTTCAGGCCACTGTTATTCAAAGCTGCTTTATCTCGGGTAGCCAGGTATGAAGAAACCATTAGGCAGGCATAGGCAAAGACCTCTACCATGTAATAGAGGGGAGTACATGATATGATCCAAAAAAGGGTCCCCTCCCTGGGGTGATCTACAGCAGATGCACACCAATGACCAAGGTCAAGTGTATGTCATCTTCCCCTCTAGCTTGGGGAAACCACTGAACCAGAAGCACAATCATGCAGAGTGGGCCGTTTAATCAAAGTGCCTAATTTAGATCAGTGAGCAGGAAAAATGTTTGGTTTACTAATAGATTTATCTTCTTCTATGACTGGATTTTTAGTTATTTTCCCAAAGAGAGATGGATTCTACCTGACTAGTAACGAGAACTTGTTGATTTTCATTAACAACAACTTGCGCACTAAAATTAGTTCCCATCTTGCTACAAAGATATGCATGCTGCAAGTTGGCACATTATTTAAGCAATTAAGTAGCTTAAGAAATGGGTTTGCATTTTATGTCAGAAAATGGTGAACAACTGCTGGGGTTTTAATAGCTAATTTAACCATTTTCATTAAAGATTTGCATCAAAATATTATCTGGCTAGGGATGTAGGCAGTTACTTAGAAGTGTTAGTAGTGTTACTTAGTAACAACAAATGCAGCATTTTTCGTGGGTGAATAAACCCATATTTAATACGTTGGCCAGTTAAAAGAAGAAAAATACTAAAAAACCACTTTTATACTGCGTTTTACACAGCAAGCACTATCTGCTGTGAAGAAAACACCATGACTTTTTAAGGTTATTTTGACTTTCCAGGTTTTAGACTGGTAGCATTCTCCCAGATAGATTTTATTCAGAGGTTGAAAGAGACTTTGTGCTTTTCCAATTCCCTATTTCTTCAAATAATAAGTGGCCTTAGTCAGACTGCCCTAGTTAAATAAAGCAAAATTAAGTGAACACTCTTTGTACCTGTAAAATAATTAAGCTGTTTCATGCTGGGTCCACTCAGCTTAAATATTCTATGCAGCAATTTCTGCAGAAAGCATGTATTATATTATTTTTTATGGATGTTCAATTTGAAGCTTTTTTATTAGACTTTGTAAGCTTAGATCTCCACACAAACAAAATTTCAAATATTCATTGGCAGAATACATGTTCAGAAAATGTCTTCAATTTCTTTTGAGCATCTACCTTTTCATGCTTTGCAAATGCCAATATTTTTTATTTACCATGCAGTCAAAAGGGGCTGCCTTACCTTGTATGGCAATTAGACAGTTAGACCCTACCCCTAGTTAACACCAAAGGAGATGTTGCCCAAATGATTATCTCTCCAGCTCGCACTAAAAATTCTTTTCTGACGTTTACTGAATCCAAGCTCCCACAGGAACTGCAATCCCAGACCAGCCACGCCGTCAGTAGAGGTTTGTCTTTTCCTGGATTGCTCAATGTTATATCACAGAGAGGCTGTCAGCTCAACTGTCTTGGAAAGACAACAGAGGCAGAGGTCACCTCTCAGATAGCTGGGCGTCACCTCCACAACTGGCCCAGGAACAGACGAGCAGCCAGCACAGGCTGTGTGGCAGAGACAGACTGTAGCCTTTGCACAAATCCCCGCTTAACAAGCGGAGCGCAGGCTGCTGCATTCTGCACCTGGTATATTTTTCAAGGCAGAAAATAGGCTGAATTAACCCCATTTCTCAAGGCTAGTGTCATTATGTCTTTCAATAAAGGACGGGATCGCTCTCAGGAAAGGTGCAGACCTTTCCCATCCTTCAGCAAAATAAAGATTGGGCAAATTAGAGCTGTAACCCCACCACCATGACTGCCGGGCCATAACTTCCTTGATGGAGAGTGGGCCAAATTCTCTGCTGCTGTAACTCCACTGACGTCAATGGGGGAAGGTCAGCAGGAAATATGGCCCCGAATACAGGAACGCTATGTCACTTTCCAGACGGCGTGATTTATCCCAGAGACATAAGGCTGACTGTACCCGAGGTCATTAACCAGCTCATGGTGACAGAACACTTATTGACCCATACAAACAGTTCACAGGGGGCTAAGAAAAGCAGGTATCAGTTAGCAGCATAGAGCAGGGAAAAAAAAAAAAAACAGTAACCCAGCAGCAGTTCTGTATCTAGCAAATATCATACATAGCAGCTAAGAACTATCAGCAGACAGGACAGCCAGGGAAATGTTTAAGCCACCCGCTAGTTCCACCTGCTGGAATTAGTTCAAAATTTCACTCCATACAGATCTTCACAGCTACTCACGTTACTGGCAAATTGCTAGGAGGCTAAACAGAGCTTGTATACAGAGTTCTGTCCTCTTACAACTGCATTTTAAAAGGAATTGGAAATTATGTTTTATTTAAAGAGAGGGGAAGGTTGCTAAGACAAGATGCTAATCCCACGATTAACTGCAGTGGGCTTTGTAGGATGGGCTGATAACATGCTTAACTAGACCTGAAGGGAAACCAACAGTTCAAATGAGCCCTGGTTATTCACTCCCCAAATAGCTAGTCCTTCAGGTTATTACTTTTTAAACTAAACACTTATCTAAAAATCTTTAAAAAGTAAGCAGTCATGTTTTCTGTTTGTTTTTTTTTTTTTCTTTTTTTCTTTTCTTGGTGTTGGTTGGATATTTTTCATTTTAAGTGTTCTAAAAGTACATTAGCAACAAGATAGGCCAAAATGTGTTCCCACAGGGTCGTCTTCTCCCCTGCTCTTCCTAATCCTCTCATCTGCCTTTTTTCATATGCCTAGGAGGGGGTCATCTGTCTCAAAGGCAGAGTGTGCCATATGAAAAAGCTGGAAAATGGAGTAAAGAGAAAGGAATGAATTGTTCCATCACCACTCCTGACTGCTAGGAAACATATAGAGCTTGGGTAACTTCTCTGTACCTTTGCATATCAGGCAGTTCTCAAGCCACATCTACAACATGCAGTAAACTGGCATCCTAAGTAACTTCAACCTATCTGAAAGGACATGATCTCCATGCGGATGGGCCCAGAACGACTAAACCAGAGAGTTTCCAGAAAAATAAACCACCAGATTTTGGACCAAGTTGAGTACTCAATCTACAGTATGAAAAACTGATGACTTAATTCATGGTCATATATTGTTTAAAATGATACTATTTTATAGCAAGACCATTAAAAATAGACTATTCGATGGCAAGGCTATTGTTAAGATATAAAAAAGGGAGATCAAATTCATTACTATAAAATGCATCATGAAGAGTTTTCTGCAAGAAAGTCCTAGTGCAGTGACTAGAAAAAATGACAAGTAATGCTGGCTGCTGGATTCTCACTCAGTCTGACATGCTCAAGGAAAAAAAGCAAAAGGACAAGAACTGGGAAGTAGGCTGTTGTCCTACACAGGAAAAATCAGTGAAACTTCAGGACTGCAGGTGAGGCATTAGCAAAGAGCAAACTTTGCATGTTGGCCTTTCAGTAGTTCTCTGCTTGAAAAGTGTAATGTTCTCTGAACCTCCAGCTAGTACTACATACTAGCATGTGCATTAGAGTGCTATAAGCTAAGTATTATTGCATTACCTTTTCAAACAGTTGTATATTTTCAACCCATAAAGAAAAGGTAGCTTTCAATGTACAGCTAGAATGTCTGATGCTAGACAGAAAATATTCTGCATCTGAACAATTTTTCAGAGGGCAAGAGAAGGGTCTTTCAGTCTTGGGCATGATAAAATGCATTAAGGGGCCCATTCAGAAAAGAGCTTTTAGACCTCCTTGTGCTCTTCAGTAGACATTGTTTGGTGGTGACTCTCTTTACCATGATAACTACATGAAGTATTTTCAAGTCTGTTTCTCCTGTACACTTTCATCCACCCATTCTGCTTCCACAAGAGGAAGAGAGGATGTAGAGCTCCTGGAGATGATAGCTGAGGAGCCCAGCTCACCTGTTGCCACAGCCATTACTCACTTCTTGTTTGCTGTCTGCAAGTGAACAGTCATTCTGGAATAATTCTTATCATTCTGCTTTTCTCTGGACGCAGAGGTAACAGTGAGGTCTCCAAAGAGGTCAATCAGCCAAGTCAGTCGGGCAATTCCACTGAAAGCTGGGAATCCTGTCTTGTTTTCATCAAGGACGCTACCTGGTGCGACAGCAATAGAAGGTCTTTTGAAATGGGAAAGAGAATAATACCATCTGCACTGGAACACCTGAAGAAACTACACTGTTGCAGGCTTACAGACCAGGGTGTAAAAGGGCCATGAGTGGATGGACTGAGTAGGAAAGTCAACAAAGATGGTCAACCTTGAAATAGATCTGTTGGTGAGCTATGACAGGGAAAGCTGCACAAAGTACATACACAACAAACTCTTCAGGACACGTTGATGACAGGAGGGTGTATGTAGATTCAACAGGGGAATAAAATAGGGAGAAAACAATGGCTTGAAAATCTCTCTCCACTCTTCTGGGGCCAAACACCAGTATGAAAGACTAAAGGTCCCCTGTAGAAACGGTGACAATTCCTCAGAGCTCATCCTCCTCTCTGAGACAAAATGAATGAGATATCGGTCAGTACCACCAAAGTACAGATGACAAAATGCTCTCTCCTCCATACAAGGCACAGGCTTGTGTTCTTCACCAGACAGCAGAAAAGTAATAGCCTGTAGAAAACAACTGTTAAGCAAAGGTGCTTTCCAGACAGTTCTGTAACTTCATGAAAATATCCAGAACTGATACTTGTGTCTCTAGTCAATTTATAGACAGACTCTTTTCTTAAAGGACCAGATGAAGCCTGGAAAGACTGGCATCCTTGTGGAGGAGGTGGACAAATCCAGATGGACTTTGACTTCCTCACAGCTACTGACCTGTGAAATGCAAGGTCCCCTTCACCAGTTCTTTCCCAGCCACCTCTTTTTTCAGCTGCTTGTACTCTTCAGTCAGAAGTTCAATATGCTCCACGTGAAGTACTTTATCTGCCATTAAAAAAAAATCAAACACAAACCCCTAAAATCACACCAAAATAAGGACAGATCAAATAAGAGCTTTCTGTGTGAATCAAAGATACCTCTAAGCCGTAAAGACTTCACCAGCCACCAGTGGGAACTCACTTAGAAATATTCTCATGTATGGCTGGCAAAATGATGTCAGGAAGAAAACCAGGCATGGGCCCTGAACTGAGGCATCAGTATGGGTTAAGGATTTTCAGGAGACAACAAATATAGAGATTACAGGAACAGTAGCCACTATGTTTAATAGAAACTTTGCAATGAAACCCCATACCCAGTGAAGGCTGAAACATGAGTCTTCAAAGTAAAAGATGGATTAATTCTTGGCCTGTTTCCCCTTACATTTCCTTGTCCTGCATTTTTCCTCCCAGGGTAGCAGGAAAAACAAGCAGGGGGTTTGGGGGGGACACCTACAGCATAATACTCAGACCCAGATTGAAACAATACATTAAGAGAGTACCCTCCATTGCAATTACTTGGGCTACTTTGGCATGCAGGCTATCTGGTACATGTTGAATGTGGCCCTCATTCAATGTGTGTATTTCTGGAGGGTTTCCAGGACTGTCAGCTTAGGCTGCTGGCAGTAATCGCTGTTGCTTCAAGAGAAGAGGTATAAATTCTGCTAAACAGGAAGCCATTTGGCGAGTAACTAGGCAGTAAGTGGTGTCAGTACAGAGAAATGGCAAAGCAGAAATCCTATACCTCCGGTGTTTTAGACAAAAGTCACAAAGGAAACTTTTAAGAAGTAGTATTATAGTTCATGCAGCTTGCCCAAATGGTTTGCATGCTGCTTCTGCCCAGCACTGTACTTCTCCCCATACAACCCTACTGCCCTCAACTGAACTTCCAGCTTCTGACCCTTGGCAGCACAGGGATGGGACCACACACTTAGCAGAAATAGAGATTTAGCTCAGAGACAAGCTGTCTTTCAGACAGGGATGCCTTGATGGCCTGCAATAGCACAAGCAGCTGTGTGTGACCAGCACATCACAAACACTAGAAGCCAGATGAGCTGTTTCCAATTTCATTTTCAGGGAGAGAGAGAAAAGCGAAGTGCACAAGTCCAGTGGCTACACTCACTAAGTGCTTTACTATCACTGCAACAGACGTTTCCTTCTCTAACTGCATTCTTAGTATCACAAGCAGCACCCAGTGCTTTTTTGAGAGCAAACATACCTTACACTTAGCATTGACATTCATGTGGTTATCTCCCCATTTAAGACACACGCCTTAAATCCTGGACTGGCACATCTCGGAGACAGTCATACTCCCTTGTATGTCGTGATTAACAGTAGACTGGAGCCCTGCTTTAGAGGCTGATGCCTTTGGTGCTACCCAACAGGTAATATTGTTTACAGCCTTGAGAACTAATGAATTACCTTTCTGCTCAGCCATCTCCCAGAGCTCATGGGCCGCCTTAGCAGACAAAGCCATGGGGTACTCAACAAGGACATGTTTCCCAGCTTCTAAAAACATTCTGAAAGGGATACAAGATCAGTCTTTAAGAAGTATACCATGATAAGTGTCTCTCTCCGTTGTGCAAGCTGCTTCTCATTCCCACAGTCAGCCCCATATGGACAGATGCACACTGCAGACTTAATAGAAATAAATGGCAAATTTCCTAAGCAAGGATGGTGTGGTGGCTGCATCATACATTTGAACACCAGGAGAGCTGCGTTTAATTCTCCTTTTTCCACAGAATTCCCTCACTCACCTACAGCAGGTCACTAAAATGCCACGGTGTTGAGCACTGCAATTTCTAATTTCCAGACAACTGAGTCTCTGGAGTGGGGGAGACACTTGAGTGCCCTTTCTTTGTATAATCTGTGAGGAAAGGCTTTGAACCCTGTCCACCAAAGACAGGCCTAGAGAGGTATGCAGTTGTAATTACTTGAGAAATGAACGCGTCTTAAGTCATACTCTCTTCCAAGGCTTACATGGTGCTCTAGGGAACTCTCTATCATTTACTTCAGGCTTCTAGTCTGGCACTCTCCAGTGCCCACATCCTCTTCTGCCACTGCTTTATACAGTTCCTCTATGCTTCTAAATTACATGGGAAAGGGTGGGAAAAGGAAATTATAAG
>JANHFX010011683.1:0-11864 GCA_027560015.1 Chloroceryle amazona | reverse complement strand
CTTGAACTGGGGAGCCCAGAACTGGACGCAGTACTCCAGGTGAGGTCTCACCAGTGCAGAGTAGAGGGGGAGCAGAATATCTCATTGGTCAGTTTGAAGACACCTGCAGTTGAGGCCTTTCACTTTCCTGCACAACCAATGTGATACACAAGATCCAGCAGTGGCCTTGGTCTGCACACCAGTCCTTGGTAGTAACTCTAAACACGGGGCGTTATCACTTCCAGCAGCAGACACTGCCTGTGAGAACAGGCTGCTGACTTCAAACAGTGCAGTGAGTTAGAAGAACTGAGCTGAAAAGTAAAATCACTCAACAGAATTAATGCTGTTCTCACTCAAACCTGGACAAGGGGACATCTGGTATTCTGCTTACATCATACTGATAAGAACATGCATTTTAAAAAGAGTAGTAAAAGATCAAAGGAATGCTGTAAATGCATATTTCCAACAGTACTTCAACTGCACCTTAGGTCCCATGCAAAGTCTTAGGAAGAAAAATCCTTTCTTTGTGTATAACCAGATCCAGTGCAAAAGCAAACTCTGTGTTTACTTCCAGTACCTAGGTCTACCCACATCAAACCCTGCAATTTCTACAAGTAGTGATATAGTTTTATATGCCAAGAACAAGATGACTAAATTACCCACTACTTTTGATTTGCCTGTACAGTCAGAGATCTCCGAGCATGACTCAAGCCAAACCTTCAGGCGTGCCAGAGTAGAGCCTGACACGCTCAGACTCATGTTCAGGCTTGACAAACAAACAAAAGAATGACCTACAAAATGGCTCCTGTTTACAACTCTCTGCCTCTACAGATCTTCCATCATCAGATTTATTGTTCTAAAAAGACTCCAAAACGACCTAAAAAATGCCATCAATTTGGGTCCAACTTCAAGCAAAGCAGAAGATGCCACTTCACTCAACCCATTCCAACAACTTGTTACATTTAAAACATGTCTAAAGAGAGATGAATTGAAACTCTTGCATATGGATATTGTATTATTGCAACTCTTGCATATGGATGTGTAATGAATACAGAATTCATTCGAATGGTAAACTGACTTGATGATTGGTCTGTGCAGTGACATTAGCTGAAGAAGGGTAAGACAGACTGTGTCAGTATATCAGGGGCATCGTACGTTCTACATACTCTGTTAAATCAGTTTGGTTTGAGACCAGTAAAGCTGCTAGCAGCGCCTACAAAACTCATGATACTTTCCAAGAACTATAATTGGCAAATAGGCTTAAAACCCCCTTTTAGTCCTCACTATCTGCCTTCAGAGATGTGGAGCTGGAAAGTTTTAGTGAAGGTGACTGCCTGCCCTGAGGAATATTTTAAATACACAATCTATTCAGAACCAGCATGGCCATTTAATTGGGATAAAAGAGCAAAGTATTACTGTTTTCATTTCCTCTGCCAATGTTTGATGTGGACCAGTCTTGTATTTATAACAACTGTGGCTGAACAAATGGATAGTATTTCAAAGGCAGAATCAACAGAACCGCCTAAATTTGCAATCACTAAACCAGCTACTGCAAAGGCTCATGAGCAGGCAATACTTAGGCCACTGGAAGAGGGAAATATACCTTGTAGAAGAGGTAGAAAAAGAAGTGGAAAGAGATTTCCAAGAGTGAATACTCCTGCTTGTAACATAATACAGACATTTCTCTCTTACCCAAATTTCACTAGAAGATAGATACCCATTTCATTTTTTTCTGTGATATTTTGGTAAAGTGATTTAACAGTTACTTTTATAAGAGAAGAGCTCCATTCCCATATCGAGTTCATGTCCTTAACTGCACATCTCCTTTAAATGGCCAAAGCGGTCACTGGGTTCTGAAAAAAAGAAAGTGGCTGTACTGAACAACCACCATCCTATGCTACCAGTGATAACATAAAAGTAGTTTTAAAATGTAACAGCAATCCTGCACATAACTTTATTTAGCCTTGTGGATTTTTGAAATGTCGATCTAAATCCCTTCCTCTCTCCTTACCTTCTGCTGACATAACAAAACATTTTAAAGTTCTGGGAAAGAAGTTCACTATATAAGATAAATTTCTACCATTTAAGCCTCGGGCATGACTGTGGCCTCCCTACAAAATGGGTTTCACACAAATTATCTCTTTATTTATCATTAGAAATGAAAAACACAAGGCATCCCATATTCATATGAAAAATACAAACAGATGCACATAGGCATCTGAAAGTTGTCAGTATTTTATAGATGCCTGCCTTAAATATTGAACAATAAATCTCTATTCTTCCCTCTCATGGCCAGAGTTGTGTGTATAAAGGTAGCAATGGAGTCTCAGCAGCTCAGAATATTTAAATGACAACAATTTCAAATGATCTATCCTCTGAGTCTGTTTGGATCCACTGGCTTCTTTTTAGGATTAAATTGAGATGGAGAAAGAGCATAACAGTGTGGCCAAGAGGTCACAAGCCATTTGATTACACTTGCTTTCAGGCAGGGTGGTTCTTCCTCCTAATCCTGTGGATTTCAGTTCTGCAGCCTGGAATATGAAAGTTTATTCCAGATAGGCATATAAGCAAAAATAATGTCATGTAGGAGCTAGAAATTAAAAATGATGAGTACAGTCACAATGAGCACACTTCACTTCTAACTTCTTTTTGTTAGAATGACAGAAAGATTTGGGTTGGAAGGGACCTTTAAAAATCGTGTAGTCCAACCCCCCCTGTCATGGGTGCGATATTTCCCTTCTTCCAGTCACTGGAGAATTCAACTGATTGCCACGACTTTTCAAATATGACAGAGAGTGACTTGGCAACTGCATCAGATCTCCTTGCTCGTGATAATTCTCTTGATGAAAAAGTCAATCCCTGTCAGCATGGCACTATGAGAGCCCAAAAGTGAAAGATGAAAAGTTGAAGACTCATTTAGTGGTCATGTAACTGAAAGAAACTTAATCTCCAGTGTTATCAGCACCTTCATGCTTCCTTAGGAGTTGATAACAGCAGCATCTAGGATAGGATGCCTTCCCCTCCTGTGTTTGAAAAACAGAAATATTTTGTTTCTTATAATACAGGTCATTTGGTGCTGGGAAGGTACCAGACAACTGACGGGTGGGAATATGCTGCAGCATACCAGCAGGTTTTCTGAAAGCTGCTCTCCCAGACTCAGTTCATGTATGCAAGAAAATGGCTGACCTTGCATAAGGGGGGAAAAAAGTGCCTCCTGAATTTCCCTGGTGCAAAATTAGGCCTTCTTCAGAAGCAGCAGGGAATAAAGACTGTTCTCCACCTCTGCCTTCTGAAGAAAGCAGCATCCTCTCTGTTGGAGTCTTAACAGAAAAATTGGGCTGAGAGCAGCCAGAGAATCATATTGTCACATTCCCTGCTTGGAGGGCAAGAGGAGAAATGATGTGAAGCTCTTCCCTCCCCTAAAACACAGGGCCAGCTGCCATCCAACCACTTTAAGCCCTGTTCATATTATCATATGGATATTTTACAGTTCTTTTGCTGTATTTTCATTGTGTCTATATTGCAAACTTTACTAGATCAGGTTGGTTGTCACTAGGACCTATCCAGGAAGAACTGGCTTGGAAACACCTATCAGAATAGTGTTATTTTTAACAGTAGAGTCAGCCAAGTGACCTGCTTATTTTGAAAAGATTTATTCAACAGCCCTTCGCCTTGAGGTCTCATTATAGATGCCAGGAATATAAGAACAGACAGTACATCTTACTTTTTTAAGTACTGGGCTAAATGCAAGGAATTCCACTTCACTGTGCAAGTAAGTAAATATAAAATAGACTTCAAAACACAAAGCTTTTCTAAGATGTTGCTACTTGAGAAGGTTACAAAGTCCAAATGAAAAACCTGTTTCCTAGAGCAAACATTTCCATCAGCTGCTCATACCAGTTATTCTGACTTCTGGATGATGAACCTGAGACATCTCAGGGCTGCTTCTAACAGATAACTGCACTCCAGGTTACTCAGGCTGCAAATTCAAGTACTCCATACTTATGAAGAAAACAGGACTCCTCTGTCTTATACTGGACACCAAGAACAAAAGCATATGAAGCCCATGGTCACCTCCAAAGCCAGAAGAGTACCACTCCAGTTTATAGCTTCGTGACTTAACAGTGAATTGTCACCAGCACAGAATTCATCTTTGTCCTTTTCTGCAAGTTCCTTGCAGATTTTTGCCACTAAAAGATCATAGCTTTAGAAGACGACAGAACTCAGGAGCTATTTTGCCTTCTCCAACCAAATTTTATGATTCTGATTTAATGGAGACAAAAAAAAAATTAAATCTCACTCCTTCATACATTTGTATGTCACCAAGAGTAAGCACAGAGAGATCTAGACAAACATGCCAATCCCGCTTCCAGCTACACACAATTGTGTTATGCCTGAGAAAAATCAGCAAATTACTCCAAAGACAAGTACGAGCAAGACACCACGGTCTCTAAATTCATCACCAAATAACAGACTAACCAGATTTCTGTGCTGGAGCTTGAAAAAGACAGTAAATACTGACTAAGGGTTGTTCTCCTTAGAAACAGAAAGGTTCACAAAGCTTTACAGCTTCTACAGTAGCTTAAAAACAGCCACAGTGTTTCAACTCGAATGACTGCGGTCTCAACTTTTCCTCTCACATCCTGTACCACTTCTTTCTTTCATTTAGGGATTATTTAATAATTCCATATTCTTTCCAGCAGCTTTCCTCATCTCATTCACAGAACAAAGGTAACAACAAGACAATAAAGATCCTTTTCTGCCTATACATTACAGTAAGAGCGAAAGCTAGTTAACACAGTATCATTACTTGAGCTATGAGAACGTCTTGCTTTATTAGCCAGTGTAATGTAGCCTTTAATTTAGCATTTAGGGCAGTTACTGTAACAGGAACACTAGCTGCCCCAAACAGGGTCATTCTAACTGGTTTATAATGGTATACTGAGAAGAAAGAAGGAAAAAGGAAAGGAAAAAAAAAAAATAAATGGAGAAACTTCTTTTATGCAAACTATTGAGCTCAGGTTGTTAAAGTGGTGGGTGGCACTTATCTGGTATAACAGGATTAGCAAATTCATTTCATTACCTTTCCCAGCCAGGTATGTTTTCTGTAATGCTTTCTAATTAGCACAGTAGTGTGTTGTCGGGGTTGCAAACATTAGTCTAGGGAATGCCTGAGTTCAGTTAAACAAAAAGCCAAAGCTCTTTTTCCTTAGTAAAGAAATGGTCAAATGCGTACATATACATTTGTTACACATTTATTATGTTTATTACACTTGCATCTTAAAACTTACAAGGCCCAACATTCATAATGTTTTAAGATGTAAGTTTTGTCCTAACATGCATGAGAACACTTTCCAAGGTTCAAGGCCAGCTTCAGAGGAGAGGAGAGGGACAGCCCTCAGCAACCTTTTTTCTACTAAGTGACAACAGGGCAAGTAGACATTCAGATTTGTTGTTTGTTTGTTTTTTACTACAGGATGAAGTTGCTAAGTGCCTTGGCTTTCAAATGATTTTTCTTGCCTGAGCTCCATTTCCTCCCCATTCAGTGAAGTAACCTTTTTGACGCTTCATTTAACAAAGTGCAATACAAGCATAACAGAAGTTCTTTTACAATCCTAAACACTACCTGCAAGCTTCAGAAAGATCTGTGGTTGACTGAGAATTAGAGGCGAGTTATCCCCACTCCCATATATGCTGATGTTGCTGTATCACTGTGTCAAACATAGGAACTCCTTTCCTGGGAAGTTACTCTCCCATTGCAAGCACTGCTTTATCACATCCATCCAAACTCTTTCTGTTAGTTTCTCCACTTCTTTCCAGCTTTGGTTTGTTTTCATCTCCTGTTGCCTGACTGCTTACCTAGCCAAGGATGTCAGTACAGACAGAGATTCAATGGACCCCACCGGTGGTAATGGAAACCACCCTCTGAAGCTTCCTACAAGAAATCTGTTCAACATACAGTGCAATATCCTCTCTACAGGCCATATGAAACTGAGATGACTTTAGAGTCATCATTAAAAAGCAAAATAGCCAATGTGCATTCCATTCCTGCATCTTACTGTAGCCCTGACACCAAAGTATAAGAGAAGAAGGGATTTCCATTTTAATTCAAAAACTGGTCAGTTAATTTATCCATTTATCTTCACTTGTTTTGACAAGGATGGTTCATTCTGCACTAGGAGGGATCAAAGTAGCCCTTTTCTCCTGTTCTCATCTGCAGAGCTTAGTTTCTGAAGTCTGTGGATAGAGCAGACATTCTTCATTTAAAAAAAAAAAAAAAACAAAACACACAAACCCAAAAGTTTTGCCCTTTGACATTTAACCTGAAGCCTGTCAGAGCTGAAGGTGGTAGTCTTTTGGAGTTGTCTGGGGGGTGAGGACTGGGTGTTGAAACATCCAGTTATCACAACAATTTTAAAAATAACAAGGACACTAAAAATAAAAGTTGAAAACTACAAAGACTGATTCTCCTTTTTAGCTCTACAAAACTAGCATTGTCATTCTTTCAAGGAGAGCACAAACCACAATTCATTGATTTATACCCCAGTTGCTCACAAACAGCAATTCAGTTCACTGTCCAAAGAAGCTCTGAGGTTTGTTAACGATGTGTATGTAAACTCAGGAGGACAAGTCCAGAATCATCAGCGCTCCAGTGTAAGGGAAGTTCCTTGATCTAACAATAAGAATCTAATCAGTCATTAATATTTTACTATCAGTTACTGAATAACTAAATTGTGTGCAATGCTTGACAATAGTTTTTAGTAAGACTTCAACTAAGGCATTCTTATATGCGCTGAAAATAATTTAAAATATTTACCTATTGCTCTTAATTTTGTGAAGATTAAACTTCACGTTCAATTTATATTATTGAAACAAATTTATCTTTTCCATTTATTAACACAAATGGCAGAAAGATGCTCAAACACTGTGCTATTGATTTTTGGCACAGTGTCATTCTGTGTTCACATCTGTAATTAGAGAACCAACATCTGAACAACTAACTATCCTTGCTCCGGGAAAATTAATCTGGGAAAGCAATGCAAGGAGTTTGATAAAAATGATTTCACACAAAATCAGTTCAATAAACAGTTGCCCTAATTAACACAAGCGTGGTTTTTTGAACAAGATCCAATGCAGAAGTGCAGCACAATGCCAGGAGAGTTATATAAAGGCTGATCCTGTCTCTTCTGGGTGTCGCCTGAGCCTTGATGAATGGGGTTTTCTTTTTAAGACAGTTAGGAATTGATGGTAGCTGTGGCTAGAGTAAAAAGCGTCAATTAATAAAGCGTCATTGTGTTTTACTCGTGGATTCTGTACTGTAGCTGCGAACACAGGAATCACCTTTCTCCCACCAAAGGCTGCCTGGAATATGGCCCCAGGAGGTTCCTTTACAAAAGGAAAACATTCTCATCTCCACTTTACACACGGGTAAACTGAGGTACAGCAAGGTTAGTGGTCAGCTCGTTCAGAAGGAGGTGTCAGACACCTGCAGTATACACAAATTTTAACAGGATTTGAAGGAAGCTCAACAAGCCCAGCAGACACTTTGTAGGTAAGGTTTTAAACGACTTCTCACACTCTCACCATGCAGAGCATCGGCTACCCAGTGATGCTACTCGGCTACTTCCACATCACTTACAAGCTAATACTCTGCTTCAGCGAACCTTGGACATTCTTCCAAACAACGGGCTTTTCTCTGTTTTCTTTCTTTCTCTCTGTTCCACCCCCTCCCCGGGTGCTGGTCTGACCCTCTAGTGTGGTGGGTGTCTGTGGAGCAGCCAGGACAACGTGACTTGCAGGACTCCCCCACTCCTACACAACCGAGGGGGGACCGCTGGTGGCGAGCAATCGTGGGACAGGCGGAGGACGGGGGGAGCAGAACACGAAAGCGGTGCTTCCAAATCCTAATTGCAGTTAGCAGGTATTAAGTAATAGTCACTAACCTCTCCAGCTCACAGAGGAGAAACTTGATCCTCTTTAATTCTCCTCCGCTCCCTGCAGCTCCTTCTTATACAACGCTCTGCAGCTCCGGCATATCAGTGTGCTATCACTGCAGCAACACCCCCTCGGCCGGGAACCCAATAAGGACACTATAGGGGCGGGCTGTAGCCAGGAGCAGCTGCAGGAGCAAGCACAAGGGCTGGGCCGGGCGCCGAGGCTGGGAACCGTCGCCTAGAAAACACCAAGGAAGCTGCACTTGGCTAGCAAGGGACTGATACCTCCCTGGGGACCTGAGCAAGACCCCGGTTCAGCCCACGCAGCTGTCACCCCATGCAGCTGTCACCCCAGCCAGGCATCGCCCGGAGCCCAGTCGTGCAATGGTTTCCACTGGTACCTCGGTGTCCACCCAGATGCACCTAGGGGGTTTAGGCTGCAGGCTGAGTCCGCGCGCAGGAACTTGGGAGTTTCGGCAGCACCAAACGGAAAGAAATCTTTCTGTGCCTGGCTTTGCCCAAGCAGGCCGAGTACAGACAGCAGCTGCTGGGACAGCCCTAGCCAGGTGTTACACAAGCTCTTATTCAAGACTTATTTGTCACCCTTCCTACAGATATTGTTGCCTGGCCCACAGCCTAGTATGCTTAAGAAGTAGTTTTCCCTTGAAGAGACACTTTTTACCCAGGTCTTGCTCCCAGTGCCTTTACTTGTCCTTTCTTATCTACATGCCACAGGACTCTCAGCTGCTTCAAGGGCTTGGAAGATAAAAGCCTGGGGGAGTGCAGCTGTCTTTCCCCCAGCCATACAGCAAGCAATGTATGAAATGAGGATGGTCCAAATTCCACAGATCATTCTCTGCCATGCTGATGTTGGGCACGTACAGGCTATAAGAACACCTAAAGCCATGTGTCACTGGGACTGCGGGTACGAAAGATCAAATTCTGCACTCATTCACCTCAGACATAAAGTAGAAATTACTTTTTTATCAGTAACTTTTTTTTTTGCTCAGTTCAGCTTGTTTCTGGCAAAACTTCAGGCATGCTTTATTTAAGTAGTGATAAGTAGCCTGTCTTCTTCTTATAAAACTTAAAAAGTCTATGCAGCACTAGATTCTTTCAATTCTTTAAGAGTGGTACACCCTTCTTTCCATCTTTTTCCACTCATTTTGTCGGACCAGTTAACCTCCTCCCTGGAAAGACTTCTGAGAACTTACTCAGCCTTCTCCCAGGTACATTTTCTGAGCCAGTTATGGAGTTTTAACTTTGTGCAAAACTTCCATGGTCTAACATAACTTCATCTGAACGTGGGGTTTATGCTGACATTACTATGCTAGATACTTCAAATATGTCACAGGATGTTACAAAATTCTTGCCTTCCCCTCTCAAACACATTGTATTTGCAAAGGCTAAAGCACAAATCTACCTATCAGCTGTTCTCATTACAGTTATTACACAACTGCAACAAGGAGGAGCTCCAGAAAGTAACTGAAGAATTACATACAAGACTAAGAAGCAGGAAGTTTAAAGGCCATCAAAGCATGAATGAAGGTCTGCGGTGTACGTGTGGTACTGCTTAAAGGAGGATTGGTAGACCAGGCGACATGGCATTTAAAGCTATATATCATGAGCTCAACATATGGGACTGCTAATGGCTAGCATGTGCTTCTGTGCTTAGCATAAAGTAATGAATCAATTAGCACATGATAGGAAACCATAATGCAAACCAGAACATATGAAAGAATGCATATGGGAGTGATTAGAGGCAGATGTAATTCAGAGCCTTTGGATCCAGTAACCATGCTTCCATTTGTACAGCCATGTGTTCTACAGGATGCAGGACCTGACCAATCTCATAATTAACCTTCTAAAACAATAAAAATAAACTCCCTACTTTACAGATGGACCATCTCCCAAAACCATGTGGGAGTGGCAACACGCAGAGCACAACTGCCTCTGTCCACCCCTGGACAGAGGTGGGTTAGCTTAAACCAATCTGGGAGCTACTTGCTGTTTGATCCCTGTGCACAGCCTTGAGCTTGCTCTGACATAGGTAGGTTTGTTTATTTACTTAGGTGGCTAGATGACAAACCCAACATCTAACTGAACTCTGGACTTAGTCAGGATTGTGGGGGTGGAAGGAGTGGTTTCTCCAGAAATGGAACAAGACATGGACTCTGGAGGAGCCATTTGTGGCCATGAGATGGGCAGCCAGCATGGCAAGAGAAGCTAGGGTCACCAGAGTGGTGACAGTGTGCAATGCCAGCCTTGGAAGAAGCAGCAGCAAATAGCCCCCAGTATGGACATAACCCTACTGGTTGTATCAATGCCTTACACAGTCTGGTTTAGTTTCCAGATGGAAACAGCAGAAAGAGAATCTATAAATAAAGAGTACCTCTCGATATCAATAAAGCTTCACCAAAACTGGATGGATATTGTATAGCTTTCATCATCAAAAAATTACAAGAAGGCCTGCAGGGATACTTAGGCCAACACAGGCATAGCCAGGAACTGCAGACAAGCTTTTGGCACAAAATCCTTCCTCAGGTCTGAAACACATGAAATAGATTTTTCAGACAGTAATTAGATATGTATGAGCCAGACCACCCCTGGAGGTAAGGGCAACCGATCCCTGTTTCCATATTAGTGGAAAGGCAGGAAGAGAGAAAAGAGAAGTTAAAAACCCTGGAGCTTTGCATACAAAACAGCCTCTTAGCAGGGCTCTTTAGGAAAATAGGAAAAGTTCCCACTAGGCTGGGACACCTGCTCTCTTTTTTGTCCCGTATTTCTCATTGCCTACTTTTTGGTCCTATCTACACGTCAGCTGGTCCTGCTGATTGTCTTTCCATGCCTTGTTTCTCCCTGCTCTCACCTTCCACAGTCCCACAAGTGTTACAAATCCTAGCAAGCAGATGTATTCATTACCTTCAGCTACCACCCACCAACCTCTCACTTCTGAATTACATTGTCAGGAACAACTAAGCAATGCAAAACAATGGAATCCTCATTCGGATGAGAGGAGTTGACTGGCAACCACTGGAAGCCCACCACAGGAAGAAACAGTTTTACTTGGGAGAATTCGATAGCAGATAGCGTTCCACTAAATTTTGGGAAGCCAAAAAGCATAAATAAGATGGAAGACTACTTGGATAAGAGAACAGACTGGTTTGGCAACAGCACTGAGAATGCCCAGATTCAACTCCTCAGCCAGAAAGCGCAGACAGTAAATATCAAAGTAGGGATGACTCGCTATGAACCAGCAGCGGGACACGCTCTGAAATTGTTGGTACATTCATCATTTAATTTCAGCTGAATGAAACCCGCGGGCCAAGGCTCAGGGTCCCATACACAGCTACACTTGCTGACTCTGTGGCGATGCTGCAGGCCGAGTGCTGAGCTCAGGGACAGCTCTGGGCAGCCCGCCTGAATAAACCCTGGGAGGCACATCGGCTTACATGGGACAACGACGAGAGATAAATTTGGAATGAAAAAGATAAGCTAAAGACAGCAGTAATTAAGTTAAATGTGCATATCGGTGTCTGGAATCAGATCATTGGATTAGATCTGAGTTTTCTTTGGCATTGCGGGAAGGACGCTCATAGAAATTGTGAGGGGTTTTTCAGACGTCAGTGCATAAGGGTGATTTTATGGTGTCCCTCGGCTTGGGGCTTCGCCTAGAAAAATAACAAAGCAGCATAAAGACAGCGGGCTGGGAAGGAGGCAGCAAGTTGTGGTGCGCTTCGGGCACGGCGCTGGCGGGCTGTGGGCTACCGGCAGCCTTCCGGTCCGGCTCGGCAGGGCCGGGAACGGCCCCGGCTTCTCACAGCTCCCCCGAGTCCCCACAGCCCCGAGGCCACGGGACACCCGTCACCTCCAGCAGCAAAGGCGAAGCACGGCCCGAGGAGCCTCCGGACGCCTGAAACCGATCGGAGGACCTTCGGAGAAAAGATACGG
>JANHFX010011681.1:0-24987 GCA_027560015.1 Chloroceryle amazona | reverse complement strand
GGGGCGAGCAGCGCCGCTTTCCCTGCCAGCAGAAAGCACCTACTCCGCCAGCCCCTTCAACAAGGGATGCCTCCTTTAGGAAGGGACAGTAGGATTTTGCAGGTGATGAAATGCGGGGTTTTTATTTTCCAGACAGCTCCTGCCTTGGGATCGAGCGTATGGGAGGGAATAGCTTGTGGAGTCGACTTTGGCGGGCGGATGTGTGGTGGGGAGAGACTTCTCCAGTCTTTTTTAGTGATGAGTTGACCTGAAGAGCCCGAATGCCCAGGATATTAGAGGCTTACCTGCATGTTCAATGTGTGCCTCCAAGCAGTATGCACTGCTGCAGCCTAAGACAAAGTCAAAGTGCTGGGCACTGCCAAACGCAGGGCTAAATCCTTTCCACAAGAGCTGGAGCAAACCTGAGGTCTAGGCTGTTCCCAGAGAGGAGCAGGATTTTCTGAGCGTCTTCTGCTCTGCTGAGGAGTCGGCTAAATCTTACTGCCACCCAGCAGCTTCTGACCCTTAGAGCGCTCAATAAATAAATAAATGGTCCTTATCATGTCTTCTGGAAGTAAGCACCTTTAATGGGGGAAAAATGTCGTCTTCCCTTATGATGCACAGGCAGGGAGGAGAGGTTTTGAAGCCCGGCTGTAATCACAAGAGGGCAGAGTTGGCTCATGGTTCCAGAGTTTCTCCAGGTCCTGGACACACCAAGGGGTAGCAGGAGCTGGCCTTGCCCTTGGCGCTGGTGGCAGCTGGAGCCTGCAGCAGTTCCTGGGCTGTCGGCACAAATGTGACTCCATCCCTCTGCACCGGTATTACCTGGGGGGAATATATAAATAAGAAGAGTATCTCTTGTTACCCCTCTCTAGTTGCTTTGAAAGTTTGCTGTACTCGTGCTATACTTGTGGGCTTCTTGCTGTGGCATTAATAAAAGCTTGTTAATATTGAAAACAAATTGATTGTTAATTAGCAGCTGGACAGTGGCTCAAGCAGTGCTGGTAATGATGCATGGGGGTTGTCTTCCCAATAAATGTCTTCTCTGAACTATGCAAATGGCATAAATGCAGATCACAGGTTCTGTTTGCATTTAAAATAGCAGAGGTGTCATTGCTAATGAACACATCTTCCTAGCAGATACTCAGCAGGCTACTAGTACTGGCACACTCTGAGAGTATCTTTTGTGACATTGCCTGGAAGGAGCCAGAATGATCATGGTGGGAGACTGCCTCCCAGTCACCTGTTGGTAGTTGCTCTTGGCACTTTCAGGTAATGCAGAAGTGTGGAGTTTGAGGCTTTTAAATACATTTTAGACTTAGAATGATAGGAGGTGAGAGTCTTGTATTGTCTTTTTCAGTTCCAGGGGAAAACAGTTACCTGCTACTGCCTCTGGGAACCTGCCTGGATAGTGAAAAGTAATGCAATGCAGGTACTTTTTGGAAGTCCTCCTTGCTGAGAAAGGAGTTTTTCTCCCTCTGAGGTTCTCTGGCTCCCTGCAGAGTATCCTGGGATGGGGGAGACTTGTGCTCTAACTTCATCAGATCAAGAGTAGATTTGCTGATACACATGAGGGCCTACACCTGAGACCTGGAGGTCCCTGAGTCATGGCCTCTTGGATCCTAGACTGGAAGCAAAGCCAGTGCTGGGTATCTGGTCTGAAAACACAGCATAGATGCTGAAGCCAGTTCTTCAGGGACACAAACTAATTTTAAATTGAAAGTTTTAAATAGCCTGAGGTTATGTCACGTCTCTGCGAGTGGACAGTCTTGTCTGGCTGAAGAAACCCAAAACATCATCTCTCCCTGCCTGGGCTGCTGGCTCTCAGCCTGTGCATATGGACATCTGTCCTATGGAGCAGCATCCCAGGCTGCCAGACTTGCAAGTTCTTCCCAGGAGGGATCTGTAAAGGTAAGAGACACCATACAAGCTGTCTGCTGCCATCAACTTCAAGATGAGGGAATCCATAGACTGTCCTCGGGACAAGTGAAATAGTGCTGCTCACTTCTACTGGTTTTCATGGAAAACTGTCACAGGGAAAGGTAGAGTTGGCCAGAGGACCCAGGGCTGTGCAGTGCTGTGGTGGAATATTGTCCCTGTTTCCCACACCACAAGTCCAATTAGATCAAAATTTTAAATGCCAACTGATGCACAGCAGAATCATCTTGTCCCTGGGAGTTCAGTGACCGCGTCATGCTGCCTGTGCCCCTCTCTAGTTTGGTTGCTTCTCTTCCTCAGGGGCTTTTTTTTTTTTTTTTTGGTTGTTGTTGTTGTTTTTTTTTGTTGGCTGCTTTTTGTCTAAACTTGAAGGAATTTTGCAGCTATACAGCAGACAAAGACCTGGGAAGGCTGCACTGCTGTACTTCTGCTCTCCTCCCAAACATCATTTCCTTGTTGTCAACAGCTTTTTCTCTTGGTTGTTTCAGTCTCTATGCCAAGGAGTTTCTCTGTTGCAACTTTAGGAAGCAGACTAGCCTACCGGGAAACAACCAGTGACAACTTGTCAGGCTTAGTGGGTGTTGGAGGTTTTCATTCATTCCTCACCCTTTTTAAAAAACTTATTTATTTTTCTTTTTTATTTACTAATCTTTGATCATAGTGAATTGTCTGAAAGTAGTGTTATCCTTTGGAAACATAAGGGAACTGTATTGTACTCACTGGGTTGGAGGAGGCTGCTTTATGTTGTGCTTGATGTTCTGGATAAGGAGTTATCAGGAGGAAATCTTTAATATGTGTTGTTGAGGCTCATCTTCATCAAAATAGAAATGCATTGCACAACTCTACTGAACAGCCTGAAATGTGGAACTCCAATGCAAGTGTGACCTGTGTTTTTTGGTTTTGGGTTTTAGGTTTTTTTTGGTGTGGTTGTTTTTTTTTTAAGTAAGACTGTGTGTAACTTTCTCTAGAGTATTCTGGGTCTGATTGATGCCATCAAGTCCATCACTAAACTTATCTTGAATGAACAACTCTGCTTTCTGTGGGATTTCTCCCAGGGTTGGGGAATAAGGTGGGATTTTGGGTCCCCTCCTCCAATTAAATTTCCTGGAAATTAAAAATTGACTTGTAAAACTGAAGGCAGAGCCATCCACGGTGTGTTGGCATCTCCCATGGCCCTGCCCCTGCTGTAAATGGGATTGAAGAGTAACTCTCCTATGCAACTTCATTAGAGTTTGTAGTCAGCTCTGCTGTTTGTCCATCTATTGAGCATCTCTAGTGTGAGTCTGTGCTAATCAGGTGCAATACTGGTGTCCATGTTGCAGATCCTCCTCTAATGAGGTGATAGTAGGTGGCACATACCATTAACCTTCCAGGCTGCTCTAATTACTCAGTTTCTGATCAGACACAGCTTGTATTATTATGTGATGACTAAACTCAGTAGAGTCTCAGAGCGTCATAGGCTCTGCTCTCCAGCAGACTCCTCTCTTCACTTCCCTCCTTCCCCTCCTCCGTGAACAAGGAAATAAGACTGAAGCACAGCCTTGGGAAAGGGGTTGAGGGAGTCAGTCTGTGCCAAAAACAACCAATAAAGTAAAAGCAAACCTCAAGAACCTCTCAGGTTTGCACTCAGTCTTTTTCTCTTTCTTCTCAGGCTTCATACTTTTCCTGTAATTTTTATGGTATCAGTCTTGGGAGTTGCTTTGAAATGGGACTTCCCAAATTTACACCTCCACCCATCAATTACCTGGGCCCAGCATTTTCACAGGAATGAAACCTCATTTCCCTGGTTAGTTCTGTTTGCTCTCTGTGTTGCTGATTGGATGACTAAGTCCTTGGTTCTGCAATCCATAAATTGGGGGTGTCTGGTCACACAAGCAGTGCTTAGGGTACTCTGTGCTAGCACAGGCTTGCAAACATGTCTGAATAGCTCCTGGAGCAGAGCCACCTCCCAGCAGCACCAGCTGGGGCAAAGATGGGTGTGCACTTGTCTAAACAAGCAAACACTCCCCTCCAGAGTTGATGGGTGTTTATGGTGATGTAGAGGGACTAGTAATGGGGCTGCCAGCCACAGACTCCAAGCTGGAGCACTGTGAACTATCCCGGTATACATGTCAGTACTGGGGTAGCTCTTCAGGGTGCCATGTGTTGCTAACTTCTCCCATCAATCCAACTTCTGTTGTAAAGCCTGAAGAGAATTTACAAAGGTACTACAGTTGAGGTGATGGGAAGACACAGAAAGAAAAGTACTTTCCAAAGTGAAGTAGATGCTGTGGAAGGTATTCAATCATCAAGGGAGCTGATGGTAAACATTGCCTTTGTCTTGATGGGAATATATAGGGAACATATATGTTTGCACGCTTGGCTAGGCTTACAATGTCTGGAGAGCCTCAGCTAAGATGTTGAGTAATACATCTGAAGTTGCTTAGATCTGAACTTGTCCCTAGGCAATGACATTTGCCTCGGTGAAGACTCATCTTGTAGGGTATGTTCATTATAGCTGAATTCTGTTTAAGGATGCTCATGGCCGAGCATCCCATAAAATAAAATCAATTATGCTTCATCCATCTTATCTCTACTAAGTGTAAAATGGGGACTGATTGTGCCTCTGAGAAGAAAATGCCATCTAACACTTCTCTTCTATGTCTAAATGTGTTTCTGATGGACCAAAACCACTTAGAAGAGTAAGATACTGGAGCTGGATGGGAACTGGTGCTGTCTTGCCCTATCCTCAAAGATGATATCGGAAGAAGCCTATATTGCCTTCATACAGCATCCTTTTTGTAGAAGCACTTGAACAACAGTCTTGGGAACAGGCCCAAACATAATATCTGATGAAATTGTGCTCTTGGTGTGTAAGATTAGCTGCAGATGCAGTGCTAAAGCAGTCTTATTTAATGGATTTTTTTTTTTTAAATCTTCTGTACCAGTGGATTCAAAGGGATGAGAAAGATCTGGAGTGCTGGGCCACAGCGTGTGGGAGGAAAGCGCAGCCTCTGAGTCACTGGTGGTGGTTATTAAATGACATCAGAATTTAAATGCCTCGAAAGCCCCAACTGTGCACTTATGTAGGCTGCTAGTTGTTGATGATCTGCAAAGGCAAAGCCCTGACTGAACTTGGGAGAGAGCCCTGTTTCCCTAAAGAAAAAGAGGAATAAAATGGCCTTCTCACCAGCCTCTCGGCTGAGTTATAAGAGCATGTATGATGCAGAAGGCACAACCTGCCCTTGGGCTGCTGGCTGAGATGGGATGGCATTGCTACTCTGGGCCCCCAGAAAGCATCTCCCTTTGCCTCTCCTGCAGCACCAAGCAGAGCCCAGTGTGTGGCCACCTGGGTGGGTGTGCAGCTCTTGCAGAGCTGCCTTGGTGGTGGTTCATGGTACCTCCATAGAGGCAAGAACTAGGGTGCAAAGCATAGCTGTCCCTCTCTTATTCTGGGAGGTCATCAGTCCCAAGGAGTGATCCTGGAGGGATGAAGGACTGTTAGATGCAAAACTGCTCCTGCTAGTGCTGTGAGCCCCTTTTCCTTCCCAAAAGAGTGAGGGTGCTTGTCTAGGATATAAAGCTCTACGTTCAAGTGCCATTTGAGAGCAGTCGTCTGCATCCTGTGGTTCCCTTATTCACCAGGTATCTTGCTTGCACCTGAGTTGATTTGTGCTGTGCCAGAAAGTTTTCTGGTCAAGGTGAGGAACATCAAGTTTAACTGGAATTGGGTATTTCCACCAGGTAACAACTCTCCCTGGAGGATTTTGTTGGAAAAAATTCTCAACCTGTTCAATTCTCCTACAAACCCTGATGCCATGAGTCCAGGAGGACCCAAGCTATGTAAATCACTCCTCCTCTGGCACTGGTGGCCTCTGGGACCTGATGGAGAGGAACTGAGTTGTGGAGGTGGCATGTAGGGCACTCCTGTGCTGACTTCAGGCTCTCCCAGCAAAACCAGCTGTGCATGCCTTGGGCTGAGGCACTGCATAATGCAAGCTTTGTGGGATGAGAACATATGAATTGGGAGACTGCAAACTGCTTTAAAGTCAGAGGAGGGACCAACTTGATCCCCCCCTGATGACAGCCCTGAGAGATCATTATTTTCATATCTGTGTTTAATGTGACTTTTTTCCTCAAAAGTGGTGCTAATTCTGCAAAAGGACACATTGGAGCTGTAGCTTGGTGCCTGGGGAGGTGTTAGAGGTATCAGTAGGTCATTAGTTAGAGCACTGTAAAACTCACCAGGGCTTAGTTTGAGGTCAGACTTGTCCCCAGATGTAAGACCTACTCGCTGCATGAGGGGGGCTCAGATGTAAATATATGCCTGCCCCCAGGCTCCTTTGGGCTTGCAGTAATGCTGGCTCCCTCCTTGCTGTCCTCATCGACTTTTTCATCTATAAGAAAACACAATGCTTTCCTAAATTTAGCTGCTTAAGTACTGTGGGTGTTGTTTTTTCTCCCCCGTTCCCCAGTTTTGAAAACCATCTTAAAAACTGCACAGTGATTTAAGTGGCAGCTTGATGGGAATCCATAGCAAATGACTCTGCAATTAGTAAATCTCTCCTATTGTGACAGCTCTATTATTAAACTGCCATAAATGCTAGGCTATTAATCTCCTGTCTCCTCAATCCTCATGCTTCCTGTTACTTGCCTGTCCTTTTCACCATATGATTTTTATTTTTTTTTAATTATTTAGTTGTTTGTTTGTTTTCTTTAAAAAAAGTTTCAACTGCTTTCCAGCAAGTGTTTCCAGAGAGGGTGTCTGAGCTGGCAGTTGCAGGGAGAGGAAGTCTTTATGGCACTGCTCCTTGGGAGCTTTTCATCTGTAAAATGGGTGAGAGAAGGCCCTGAATGTTTGCCTCTCACTTTGAAACTTTTGCTACTTCAAAACCAAAAAATGTGAAACTCTTAATTTGCAAAAGCCAAAGTTTAGCCCTTAAGGAAGCCTCTTTTATTTTTTTTTTTTTTAGGAAGGCAAAGGTGTAAGAAGTGAAGCTGTGACAGTAAATGGGCAGCAATATTGTCTTGGGAAAAGTCATAGCTGTCCCAATGGCAGGGTGCAGTTGCTGTTTCCTCCATCCTGTGATATAAGTGAGCATCTGATTTCTTAACCCATAAATCTGTGCTGTAACCCCAGGGCTTGGGGACAGGCACTGCTGTAGGCAACATGATAGGGCAGGAACATGCAGGGCTGCAAACAGCAATGAAAGTGGAGCCTCAGATTTTACCCCAGATGGTGCCTCCCTATGGCAGGTGTGTTGTACGTTGGCAGCGCACGCTTACACGTGCTCGGCCCTCCTGAAAAAGCTGAGGCTGCCTAGCCAGGGGCAAAGGGAATGGTAGCATGCAGAGGGGTGGCTGCTGTAGCATAGGACTGGGGTGACAGGAGGGTTTTGCCTGTAATCTGAGCAATGAGATTGGCATGTTGAGGATGCAGTGCTGGCACCTCTGACCTGGGGTTTCTGCTAGGGAAGAAGATTGTGTCCTTCTTGCAGTGGCATGAGGATGGGAACACTTCCATCTCATGGGGAGGTGTCTGCTGGCTGGCAAGAAAACATTCAGGAAGGTCCCCACCAGCCTTCAGTCTGTGGACTTTTCACTTACAGCTGCTGCTCAGGATGGTGCTGGTTTCAGTGGAGAAATATGCCACCCTTACAGCTCCCCTGGCACCACCGTGACCTGTGGAGGAAGAGCTGATGATGGTGCACCCTGCTGATGCCTGTCAGCCTTGCAGATGATATGGATGTGTATTTAGAAAATGTGCCTGTATGGTTGTTCCGTTCTTCTGCACTTCAATAAGAAGTGATGCTGTCCTATAACCACTACACTCTCGCTTGCTGCTTGGAGAAGAGTGTATCTTGCAGTGTTGTCTGAACCAGGGCTTTCTGAAAGCTTGGAAACTTGGGATTGTATAGAATTTTAACATCTTAAGTATAAAGAAAGCATCCACTCTCTTCTTTGGCAGAGGTAACAGGAAAGTGACCTATTGACCCAAAATCTGAGACTTAAAAACTATTATGGGGATGAAGCAAAGAGCAGCAAAACTCCTTCGATAGAAAATTTTACCTTATTTTTTTCAGGCTTTTCCCTTGGCCTCAATGACTTAAACACAGCCATGCTGCCATATATCAGCTGTGCCATGTGAACACCTCAACTGTCTTTGCATCCTGTTGTTATAGAAACTTCCTGAAGTCTGGGTACCTGCACAGCCACTTTGCTACTCTGAGAGCATTGGATGCCTCTTGAGATGGGGCATCTAGTTGAGAAGATCTGCTGTGGACTTGGCCCATTCTGGGAAGGACTTTTATCTGCTGCTGCTTTGGGGCTTCTGAGATACTAAAGAAAAGGAAGATCTGCATCCAGTTAGTGCCAGCTTTAGTCCCTTGTGGTGAGAGATGGGCTTCTGCTGAGCATGCTGCCCTCTGTTAACTCTGCATTTAAAAGCTTTCTAAATACTCAGTATTATACTCCTAATTATGCAGAAATGCTTCAATATGGCCTTTTTCATCTGGAATTATGCTCAACCATCAAATCCTGCCAAATACTTTCTTCTTAGAACAAGGAAGGCTGGTGCACTTGGATTGCCCTCTGCAGAGAGGTGAATCGCGGTCAGGAGGCCAAGCCAGCCAGCACTAGGCAGCATAAGCAGATGCAGGGGCTGAGATCTGCCCACCCCCTTCTCAAAGTGGGTGGGCTTTCCCAGAGAAAACTGGACAGGAGAGAATGCCTTTGAGAGTGGACTGATGTGGTAGCTACAGGAATGATTTGCGAGAAGCTTTTGTACTCTCCTCCTGCAGCACCCTTCTCCTCTGGTTAAATCACTTTACACCAGGAATGAGTCATTTTGGGGCTAAGGCTACATGATGTTTTGTATATTTAATAGCATATTTAATGTGGCTGCAATTCAGATCACAAACATCCTTTGCAATGATGCAGCTACTGCCTAAAAAACTACCCTGAAGGGCTTGAGACACATGCCTATTTCCAAAGGAATCCAGTTCTTAATTACCTTGGAAAATCACAGAGAATGTAGGTAATTGTGAGTCAGCAATGCCTGGGCCACCATCAGCCTGGCATGTGATGCACTCCAAGAACGTGTGGTTACTGAAGGGGTGCACTAGAAATCTTGCAAGGAAGCTTTAATGTCGTCTTTGCAATCCATCCCTTAGGCATTGCTTGTTAGTTCAAAGCACCTGTAAGCTTCATTGCTTGCTCTCATCATTTTGATCCAGACCTATTTTCTTGTTGTCTCCCCTTCACCCAACATACATGCATCAACTCTAAGCTATATAGAAAGCAACCCCATAACTTTCAGTTCTCCACATCCTATTAAGCCTTATGCTGCTTCTTAGCAACAAATTAATACTTGAGTAAAAGGGTTTCACAGTACAATATATTTTAGAGAATATTCTTAAATTACCATTCTGTAAGTAATTGGAGAGAATGTTTCTGTTATGAAAAACTTTTTCTAGGGAACTCTGTAATGCTAGTTCCTGTTCCGGAGTAGGTCTGGTTATTACTATGTGTCAGGGTTTTCAGATAATATAAAGATGGGAAATAGCAAAACCAGCTTTTCAAAGCTCTTCTTATAGCTTTCAGAAAATAATTTCTCTCCGTGCTTCTTTCTTTTTCTTTGAGAAAAAGGGGCAGTCAAAGCATCCTTTTGCCTAGTGTACAGCTTCAAAACTTGTTTTTCTTGGCAATAATTTTTCCAGTGTTGATTCTGGCTTGGGTTCTGTGTGTTCATCTTTGTGGAGTAATGTGGTTTGTAGCCATGAGTCTTTCAGTATTATTCTGAGTGGTCCTTGCACAGAAAAATATTCTTGGAGTAAGAGGCATAGCTCTGAAGAGTGAACTTCTGTAGCAGTTCCTGTGTCTTTGAGTAGCAGAAACAACATCCAGGAAAGCACAGGGAAAGAAGATATAGAGGGAGCAACTCTGTTCTAAGTATTGCTCTAAACTTTATGGCAAAAATTAATAAATCACTAACTTTTAATGCCTTATTGCACATGTAATTACTGTGTTTCAGTGTGCAAATGGCTGCTGAGGTAGCAGAGCGTATGCACATGCTGCTGCTTCTCATGTGTAATCAAAATGTACAAATGAGAAGGCGTCTTTCTCATAAACTGGGTCACTGGTTTAATAGAGTTTTGAAAATATCCCCTCCTAACCCATGCCATTAATATCTCAGCATCCATCTAGATTTTAATACTGTCATATGTGTGTGATATGTGTGTCTGTCATCTGCTTGCTCTGAAGGTTTTCTCCCTTAGTAGAGGAAATCCTCTGCATGATAGAGATCGCTGCTGAATGCAATATGATGCTTTGACTGGCAACAATTTGTCTTCATTTGAGCACTAAAGATTCCATTTCTCTAGCTAGTGAAAGGCTTGATTTAGGATAGTGACTATTCCACGCAAGGGTTTGAAAAGGCAATATTCAGTTGAACTTTACACAAAGTCAGTTTTTAAAAACTAGTTGAGCTTTTGATGTGTCTGTGTCTGGTACTCATTCCCTGGACTCTTGTGTCTCCTCCTGCCATGGGTTTGACTGGGACAGTGATGAATGGGAGGTGTTTGCACTGCTTTCTTGCTGGGTTTTAGTATGTTCTCTTTGATAGTGATTCAGCAGGAAGTTCTAGGTCTTAGGGGAAGGAGGAATAGGGGAAGCAGTTAGCTGTATTTGTTTTAGGAAAAGCAATGAATCTTTTTTTTCTAGTTTACAGATTGCTCAAGTTAGGAACTTAATCGAAGGGACTTGAGATGAACCATTCTCTAGGAAAATGTGTCTTTTTCCTTGTCCATTCAAGAAGTAGTCCAGGTGATGCTCTTCTGTTAGCTCAGGTGGGGATGGATCCCTTTCTTAGTGCCTGCCTGAAAGGTGCTGCTCTTGTTCTGAACAACACTGCTGAGGCTTTATCCCATATAACATTAGCATTACTTGCCTACTGATTCAAACACTAAATACTTCATCTTTCTCCCCATGCCTTTTGGACCCAGGTGCTCTGTTGCTTGTCTACATGGGGTAGGTTGGCACGCTGTTACTCCTAAAGGTGTGGCCTTCCCTGATCTGCTAATGGGAATATAAAAATAATGCTTTGCTAATGGTTACGTTACCCTTTTGGAATCATAGTCAGGATCTTGCAAGGAAATGCCAGTTACCTGTTTTTCTGAGCAGCAGGGGTGCAGATTTCTTGTGAAGGAGAACTCAATCCTCCTTTCCCTGCATCAGCAAGAGCTGAATGGCCACAACCTGATTTTGTTAATTTTCAGATGTCTTTGAATGTACTACTTCTCCCTCTCCCCTCTTTCTGAGAATTACAGGTTGTTCTGCCTTTGCTATTAGGGATTCTCCATTCCTTCTTTGAGTGTGTCTATCTCAGAGACACAATCAAGTCAACCCCTTTCCCTCCTGTAATGCAAATCTCATCTACTCCAGGCAGTTGAGATGACCAACTAACTTTACTTGCAGCCTGTGAGAACGATAGATTGTTAGGTTGTCATTGTGGTTGGTAAAACAAAAGCAATTTCTCTCTGCTGAAATGGAACACAGTTGTTCTCCCCAGCAGCTCCTTCAAACCTTCACTCAGCCTAGAGCTTAGCACCTGGGTCCTGACCACCCTGAAGTTTGTGGGATCATGCTCTGACTCCTGTGGGATAATGGCTTTTCTGCTCATGTCCAAATGACACTGGGTACCAGTTATGAAAGGAGTATGGTAAATTCATCTATGAGCTGTTCTCCCTCTCCTGCGAAATTTACTTCCATTGGGGATTTTAATAGGCCAATGATATGTCTTTTGTGATGGGGATGTGTGGTGGAGGAAATTTATTGTTCCCTTCCTAACAGATAGCTGTATTTAATTTGGGAACAACCACTTAATGCGCGAGAAAGCGATTCCATTATGCCACAGCATTGGGAGCATCTGCGGCAGTGGGGACATTTGGATTAAAGAGAGTAAAGGCTGCACATCTGCTGCCCTCCACCCTTATTCACAGAACACAGTGTTAATCCTAAAGAAGAGAGAGCAATTAGCTTGTAAACCCTTCCTGAACCCACTGGAAGATTAGCCATTTTCAATTAAAGCTTTTCATCTGGAAAGATAATAGGCTAAAATTCCCAGCTTTAAAAAAAATACTATTATTGACCATGTGGTTTTATTTTTGTCAATTTACATCCTTTATAATTAGCTACCCTGGGATAATTAGGACTGCCTTGTACCATACCCTGTTCACCACTCTTTCCCCTTATAATGCAAATGGCAAACTGACTTTGTGGTCCATCTTCTGGCCTGTTGCAACTAGCACAAATCCACAGTTGCTGTTTGGATCCATGCTGGGCATTAGCTGTAAGTAGTACTTTTATAGGTTACTCCAACTCCTAAGTGAAAGGATAAAGCTTTACACACCATTATGAGCATGCTGTAAACATTCCTGGGGAGCTGAATGGAAGGCTGATCCATCTTGCAAGCCTGCAATAACAAGCAATTTGCAGTCCCTCGGGGAGCTCCACACACTCTAAAACCAAAATACTTCTCTATATATGCCTGGTCTCAGCACTTGGGAGTTACCTGGAACTGTGTGTGGCTCTGCTTTGTCCCATCTTGGGAGGTAAAACTTCACAAGCTGGAGCCAAACCAGCAGATGGAAATGCCTTGCCCCAAAACACGTGGCTAGCTGATCGACTGTCTGAAGGCATCTGCCTGTTCGAGCACTTCTGAAAGTCACGTTACTCCTCGGGGCATCTAGGTAGAGCTGTGATCCTTCCTGCAGTAGCAAGGGAGTCTGACCTGTTTTCACCCCATGTTGGAAAGCTGCATGCTGACTGCTGTGGTGTTGCAATGCCTTTTGTGTCATTTCTGTTGGCTTAGTGTGATCTGCTCCCCTCGTGTTCCCTGCAGCTACTGCACAAGTGCAGCACTGGTGTCACTCAGTGTGGTCTGTGACAGCCAGCTTGTGGCCCCTTCCAGTGCTGACCACTGTGCTGTCACCCTCAGATGAGTATCCCTGTCTGCAATGCACACGCAGCATTGCATCCCATACTAGCACAAGTTAATGGGATTAGTTGTGTTTCAGGGGACTTGTGCCTTTGGTCACTATGTGAAACTCTGAAACATGGCTGTGCCTGGGCTGTTGTTAGTGGCTGTGCTACATCTAAGCAAAAGAAAAGAAAGGCTGATCTTTCAGGGAACTGCTCAGCTAAGTAGACTGAGGTACCTGACATGGAAATTAGCCCTCTGTCCATGGCCAAGGACTTCTGAATGAGGTAAGCTCGATGAGTTATCTGAATGCAAAACCACCAGAGCTCTGGCTCCCAGGTGTAACGTGGGCTGTGCTTTTTCTGACTCACCAAAATTATTGGTATTGCTCCTAGTTCTTGGCTGTCTCCCATGCGGACCTTGGCCAGGTCCCATCTAGCTTTGCCTTGTCTCTTCTAGAAGAGTCAGACAGCATAGATACTGCATGGTAGTGTATAAGAGTGGATACAAAAGCCATTAAGCTTTTTTTTATTTAAGGAATATGGCCTGGTGCTCTTGGGATCTCGCTGGCCTTATCATGCTACTGATACTAACATTGCCTTTTTTCAGTAGGCACTTTTCCTATTTCTTTGTTGAAAAGCATATGAAAATATGCCTTGGAAAATATTTTACGTCTGAACTAGTTAATACAGCACCTTGGAGAGAAGGTGTCTGATGCAACAGAGTACAAATGAAGCCTCATTAAGCAGGAATTCAGTGATTCTGCTGAATGCCCCAGCAATTAAATTTCATCTTGATTCATATGCAGGTCAGGAGAGTTTGGAAGGAGAATAGAAGCAGCAAAGCACTGTGGCTCAGTACTATGCAAATTAGTGTTAACATGGCATTTCATTTATTGTTAATGCATTGTTACACTGATACTCATTGAAAAGAAACTGTGTGACAACTGCTAAGACGGATGACCCACTTGCTTATTTTTCCATCTGTGTTGGCAGCATTGCCTCTGAAAAGACCAGAGCTGAGATAAATCTTTTAAGGGGAAGATGCAGAGGTTTTTATTCCCACAGAGAGGAGTGGAATTGGATGCTGACTACATGTTAAGGCCCGTCCTTCAGGCTGCAGTAAGCTGTAGCATTGCCTCTCTCTCTTTTGGGGTAGGATGTGGCATGGCCCACATCTCTGCTACTGGAAGGACCCTTTGTTTGGGCTCAGGTGCTGGGTCTCTTTGGAGCAAGAGGACCAAGTCTTCAGACCCTGCTATTGCAAAGACCTGAGTTCTTGTGGCATGTAATGTAGGAAGGGGTTCAGGGATGAAGACTGCAGCACCATCAATGTTTTCCCACCTCTGCTCCCATGATGCAGCTCTCTGCTGTTTCTTGGGCTGACTGGGCTGTGGGGCTGGGATGCTTTCCTGATTTTGGAGGGATGAAGTGTAAGTTCCCCATTTTATCTCTATATCCAAAGGCTCACAGGAGGATATGCTTCCTCTCTTCTGTTTTTGACTAACAGGCTCTGTGTGATGGAGTTTTTAAATCTAAACTGCCTACCAATAGTGGGGAAGGAGGGTCGATACTGGCTGGCTTCTAATACAGACCCATCACTATTTTAATTCTTGGCGATGTTAATAAAAAAATATAAAGAAGAAACAGCATTTCTCCTGAAGAGGAGAGATCATGAACAGGCCCTGCCAGGGCAGCACTGGTGCTGATATTGAGGTGCCAAGTGCAGCTGCCATGTACTAACTCTTAAGTTGGAGTGGTTTCATGACCTTAAGACTGGGAACCAGTCCCATCACTAAAGAACTTGGACTTATTATCCCTCCATTTTTTTAGTTGTAAACAACTTGCTATCCTTCCAGCACATTGATCACTAAAAGATGAGAAGGTGGGAGCTATTAGGCATTTTGGTATCCCCCAGTTGCATGGCACTGCTCTTGGTCTCCATTTCTGTGTGGTTCTTCCATTCACATGTTATACTTTGCTGAGCTGGTTCAGTGCGTGCTCAAGTGTGTCCAAGGCTGTTTGTTATCTGCTGGCTACATTGCTATGAAAGTCTTGGGAGGGTGGATGGGGGGAATAAAGCCAGCTAGGAGCATCCTCAAGTGTGTGTGTGTTTTGCCCAGAAAAAGTACTTGTTCTATACAGTACAGCCACAGAGGTAGAGATAAATGGGAGAAATATGTTCTGTCTAGCTGAAAGTGATGGACCTGCTTTCAGATGCTGTATATGCAGTTTCCATTGCTCTGCTCCTTTTGGACCAGGTCATAAACCCCCACCTTGCCCTGGAATGGCTGGTGGTTGCCACTGGATCATTAACCTCCTGCTGCATTACTTACTGTGGTGTCCTGTCAAGCTCATCTCCATTTGGCTTTAAAAACCATCAGAAAGCTGAGATTCAATTTTGTTGGGATGACCTCTGCTAACAAGGTCCCTGAACGAGCTCTTTTGTATCATTAGAGCTGTCTGGGGAATAAAGGATCCTGTACTTTGATGCAGCCCATTTGTCTTCCTCTCTTTCCCTTATCAGCACTGGAGTCCCCAACTCTGTAGTGTCCGACTCTGATTACTCAGATCCAGAAATTCAGAACTTGGGGTAAACTGTGGGGTTTCTCCTAATGTTCAGTGACTAAGGAAAAAATGACGTAGTATATATACAGTATTAAGGGAGAAAGATGTGTTCCATGCTGCCCTGAGGACCAACTCTTTATGGCCTAAGCCAGAGCAATAGGGCTGGGGCAGATCTTTGCATACCCTGAAGTACAACTGAAGAATACATAAATGCAATTGCTCTCCAGAGTTCAGAGAATTTTATTCCTTCCACAAAGACTGAGCATTACAAGTTCTTTTGCTAACATTTTGGATCCATTTTCACAACTTTAGATCACTGACTGAGGTAGTAGCTGAAAGGGTGCAGTAAGGAGGAGATGCCTGGAGGATGCAGGTTATCCGATGAACATTGAGTTTAAAACCCAAAATGCTGGAAAATGCTTTGAGACCATGTCTTGGTGGGGGCATGGCTTACAGGTATGATCCTGGTGATGGTATCTGTTATTTATGGCTTTTGGCTACTGTTTCAAATGCCTACTCAGATCTATGATGTCCCTAGGCAGATGCTTGCAGAGAGCACAGGCCTGACCCTATCATTCACTCAGAAAAGCCCCAGTAGCAAGACAGACCATGGGGAAAGGGAGGCCAGGAGAAGGATGAGAGGTGTGGCTGAAGTCACCACCAGGACCATGGTGCTTAATATTTTTGTGGATCTGAAAGGATGTTGTATGTAAAATTGTTAAAAGAAAACCCTGTGACTACTGGAAATGGCAGCATGCTCTTCTCACTTGAGTTTGGGCTAGAATTTTTTAATTCCCAAATCTGGGTAGCTATTTCTCTTCTGTGACAGTCCCTCTTGTGTAGTCCAGCCCCTTAAATTTGCTGTTGTTAGTAATCATGACAGGTATATCCTGTCTCACAGTGACTTGACCCTTGAGTTTTACTCATGGGCATGTTCTCTCACATTTATTTCTCCTGTTCCATAAAAGAGGTTTTTGCCAGGAACACACATGGAGAAACTAAATGTAAAGTATCAGTGAACACATATTTGCGAAGTTAACATGCAAACCGTTAAAGTTCAGAGGGCTGCTGTGCTCTGTTGTCTGAAACCAACCAGTGAAGTTTTTCAAGGGAGGTAAGTGTAGTTCATTGTTAACTTTGGTGGAGTATGGTGACCTCTTCCATATGAAGTTGAAACAAGGTTATTTTCTCATCCATTGAGCTAAAAATCTTCTAGGTATTTCATTTGGCTTTTAGTCCCTTGCAAGCGGAAAGGGCTGAGCCATTGCAGGTTATAATTTCTTGCCAGGGGTCTGATTGAGAAGACTAGACTGATTTCAAGAGAAAGCACTGGTGCTGTCCCAGATGCAGACTCACTGACTTGTTTGTGAATTTGGCAAGTGAAGATTCAAGTGTCTGGGCTTACACCTACATGGAATAGGGAAGGAAATGTCCCCCACTGTTAGGAGGGAGGGAGATCAGAGGATGTTCACCACGTTGGTGAACATCGGTCATTGGGAAAAGGACAAAAATTTCAGTTTTTAAAAATCAGAACTTCCAGTTACTACAGTTTTGAGCTTTGTTTCTTTTCTGAACTGTCTATTACTTTATTCATTTCAGCCCAGTTAGGGATGCTGGAATACAGGCGAAATGCATAATTGGGGAGTGCTGAAGTGCTGGTGTCACGTGGAGAAGGGGTCACTGCAGGGCTTCCTTCTTCCCATTAATCACAGCTCCAGGAGGCATCCTGCATTCCCCACCAGCATGTTTCCCCACCACTCCCCCGTAGTGCTGGCAGGTGATGACAGATGCGGATGTCGCTTTCTGAAATGGTTAAGCAGAAAAACGCACAGCAATCCTTTTATTGTGCTCCGGTGGTGAGGAAATGGATGGGGGTCTCGGAAGTACCTCTAGCAGTGTTCTCCATCTTGGTGCTCTGCGTGTGTGCATGCAGCAAGGGCTCTAATTGCCTACTGGATGTGTCAATTTATTTTTCAGTGTTCATTACCTGTAATAAATTAATGTTTAGGGCTGGCTGGTGGAATTTGCACTTATAAGAAAAGAATAATCAAGGACTTCTTCTGACTCTGTTATTAAACTATTTAAATATTCTTTTCTTTATTTTTTTTTCTGTGTTATTTTTGTCTGTTGTACCTTTCCCATAGAAATGTATCAGTAAAATAGCATGTTGCATTTTGGGTCTGTATATGAAAAACAGGGCATCTGCTTAGACCAAAGATGAGTCCTGCTGCAGGCTTCAGGCTGGCATGCAGTTGTCTGGGGTTTCTAAATAAGCACAGCTATGTAAAATCGGAGCAGATGAAATGGAGCAAATGTACAGCCAGGGGATAGCTGGGTAATCAGCTGTGAAGTCTCTTCCACCAAGAGAGTGATGGGTCTTTCTCTTGTCCTTCCTTCTCCTTGTCCACTGCAACTAAAAGTCAATCAAGGAGGGGTGTAGGCTCTCCAAACCTCTTGATTTTGTGCAGAGGTGGGTTGGAGTTGCCAGTAAAAACTGGCTTTCCCAGTAAGACATCTGTAAGCCCTGGGTCTGCTGTGCCAGAAACAAGCCTTGACAGGGTGGATGAGCAGGAAGAGAAGTCCCCAGCCCTAGGCAGACCCCTGATGTGCAGGCATATATTTTTAAATGGAAGAAATAGGATGGGGAGAAGGAGATGGCAACGTAAAATCTTAATTTAAGATCTGAAGTTAAAAGAAATAGAAAGAATCTACGTCAGTCTCTTCTGAACCTTCCCTAACCCAGAGCAATTTCTGTTGCTATTAATGTGATTTTTATATGCGGTTAGAACTTTGGTGTTTCTCTGCGTGCTGTAAGTGCGTGTGGTTGGGTGTTTTTCCTCCTCATTTTCCTGTGGCTGACTGTTCATTATGTTCATTCAACTGTCTTCAGAAAGTCTCCTGAGACTTCCTAATGTAGAGCGATGTAAGATCTTCGCTGTATTCTTCTGGGCTCAGAGCATGTTCAACACTAAATGGTCCATTTCAGGATCTTGCTGGAGTGTTCCACAGTCCTGCGACTTCTGATGAGGATGGTTTTGGATGTGGTTAAATAAGTAATGGTTTAAATCACAGGAACAAATACCTTGTCAAGCAGTGGGCTAAATCATTGATATTCTGAATAGCCTGTGATCTTCCCTCTGCTGTCCTCCTTGTCTTGCTTACATAAAAGTTTGTTCTGTAAGTGTCATCTCAACCAATTTAGGCCACGTAAGGTTTTCAGCTTCGCTCCCACTGAAGTTCTGAGAGGATTTGTAAGTTAGCTCTGGGGAAAGATATATTAAGTTCAAGGGCAGGACAGCATGTGTTGGGTACAAGAAATGATAAACCAGATGCTAATACACGTGTCTGCATGTAATGGTAGCTACTCCTTACAACAAATGAATTTTGCTCAGAGGGCATCCTGTTCCTAAGAGTAAATACCCTTTTCTATAAACTGGTGGCCTGTTGACAGGTATTGCCTCTTTAGTTGTGTGGGTGAGAGCCAAGAAGTGATGTGCATGGATGCTTCCAGTAGAGACCATCCAGAAGCTGGTCTAGTCATGGACTGTTCTCACCCTGCACTGTCTCTCAGCTCAGCAGTTTATTCTGAAGAGGAGGCCCAATAGAGTGTTCCCTACACCCTCTTTACTCCTAGGATGGTAATAGGAGATCAGTATATCCTTTTTTTTAACATCTTCCCTGACATCTCCAAATTTACTTCTTTTTACAGTGGGCACAGTGTGTGGGTAAAAGCCAGATATTCTTAGGTGAAGGTTGTATGGAGTTGATATTGCCAGAGCATTTTTTGGACAGCTGCTTATTCTGAGCACACAAGCATAAAGTTAATGTCAAGAGGTACAGGAGGATGTACAGACCAAAACCTCTACGTACTTTTCCTTGAGTTTGTCAAGCCATAGTGTAGGTTGATGCCTCATGCTGTTTTATGACACCTATATATTTTGATGTCATAACCTATCTTTTTGGGCTGCCTTTGTTGGTGTATGCAGCATATCCTTTTCCTTCCCCATTAGAAACTTAACCTGCTCACTTCAACTGGTTTTAATATAGTGCCACCTGAAACATGAAGGAATTGATGTATTTATGGGTTTTGGCCAGAAACCATGGAGTAAGCATCTTTATCCTCTCCAAGCTCCTGGTTCACTGGTCTTTTGCCAGCCAGCTCAGTGAATGCCACAAGCCGTTCTGTGGTTGAAATGCCAAATGCCAAAATGCCTCTTCTTTCTCCACTGGCAGCAGAGGAATGGAGCAGCTACATCCAGTTTTTACCCACAAAATTCTGTAGTAGACTTGCCCCCTCATATAATTTCTTAATGCAGCAGATATTCTGAGAATAATTTTATGGTCATATGAATATAAACAATTGGGTCTAGCTTTTCTTTAAAAGCATCCTATTGCACATGTCCATTTCATGGCATCCAAAGCAAGGGGCTATTCTCAAATTAGCAGCTTCTCGATGTATTTGTGGTGCAACTGGAGACATTTTTTGCCTTTAAGATGAGATTTCTCTGCAGCAAAAGCATTAATAGCTGTGTGAAAAGATTTCTAATTATAAATTTTGGCTCAATTACTAATTAAGTCTATTGTCAGCATGAACAACTTCTTAAAAACAAATTATGGACCAAAATATCTCTCTTGTAAGTAGTTTTACTTAGTAATTTTATTGCTTTTGTATAAGTTGTCTGTGTGTGAAACAGCTGAGTTTAACCCACAATAGACATGTTGCTGCCTTTCAATCCATGCAAGAACTCTCGCATTGGGCTCAGTCTCAGTTCTCCTCCCCAACATGGGCCACGCAGTTAGGGTCCACAGGTCTGCAAAATTTCCTCCTGGCACATCTGGATATATTCAGGCTCTTTTGATTTATCCTGATTTGTTTTTGAAGGAAACAAGACTTAACCTTGCTGACTCTTCATGAGCTTCCTTCTAAATCTGTAACCTCTTGACCATTTTCACCCAAATCTGGTAGAAGTCTCAAAGACGACTGGAGCCTCATATAAAAATGTAGATGGCTTTTATGCCTTTGCACCTTGGATCGTTCCTGTCTTGCCCTCTCCTCACTGTTTATACTCACCTGGGTATACTCTTGCTGCTAGAGATGATATCAGTTCCTAGGGGAATAGAGTGACTGTGGAGAAGTCACTTTGGACTTCTCTGTACTACCCCCCCTTTCAGATGAAAGCTGTGGGATGCTTGGTACAGAGTTTGCATCTCGTGGTTTGACTGAAATGGGGACCTGCATGGTGCTGCAGGTGGGATGCAAGCCCTATGCACACCCCTGCTGCCTCCCCTACTGTGTACTCCATGGCCAGGGTAGTATCATCATCTACATGCTCTGTAGCGCTAGCACCAGTCGGCCTCTCTGGGCCTTACATGTTAATAGTAAGGGAATCACATACTGGTTTATTGCATTTCTAGTCCAGTGTCCTGTCTCCACCCACGGTGCAGGACCAGCTATTTCGGGGGAAGCCATGAACCAGCCCATGCTGGTGGGCAGGACTCCCCGTGACCCTGCTCGTGACCAGCATTGCCCGCAAATCCCCCCGGCCCCGCTGCAATCCCTTGCTCGCCCAAATCCTCGCACAGGACTTGCGCACGTTTTGCCAATGCTGGTTCCTCTGCCCTTTCTAAGAAAGGGTTAAACTGAGTTTTCAGAAAACCCCGTAGGCAGGACACAAGACTGCAGCTTCCTACTCCCTTACGAGCTCTGCGTGCGCGCGTTTGGGAGGCAGTGTAATGCTTTGACAGCAGCTTGACATTGCCTTGAAAGGTGCTGGAGGCTCTGCAAGCAGTTGCCAAGAGGGGGTGGGGGAGAGGAAAGTGTGTCAGGCAATACTGCAGTCGCAGCCTCTTCTTGCGCTCAGCCCCGCTGCTGCTGCTGCTGCAACTTAGAGGTTTGCGGGAGGCTCCGCTGCTTGCCAACTTCTGCAGCTGGCTCCGAGCACAGCGCCGAAGGCAGCGCTCCCTCCGCCGCAGCACCGCCCGTCCGCCGGTCCTTTTAGCTATTCTCTCCCCCTTTTTTCTTTCTATTTTTCCCCCTTCCCTCCCCGCCTGAACTGCTCATGAAAGCCGGGGCAGGGCTGGGGCCGGCGCGGGCCAGCCCATCTCCGCGGGACGATGTCCGGCCGGCGCGGCGCGAGGAGGGATCCCACCGGGAATGAAGCGCGCGGTCGGTACTGGCCGCGTCTGCCGGGGAGTCGGGGCTCGGTGGCTGCCTCCCCTCCCGCCAGCTGTCCCCTTAAATCACTGCGCTGCCAGCGTCGGCTTTGCCGTGCCTGATGGCCGGGCGAGCCCAGGGAACTAGCACGGGATTTTTAGGACGGGCGATAAACCCGACACCCTTCATTTTCCCACTGCTGCGCAGGACTGGCGAGGCGCACGTTAAAACAGCCATGTAAAGACATTTCTTTCTAAAGGATTGCCCCATTTTTGAGTCCGCGCAAACTGGAGTGCCCAGGACGATTTCTTTTATTTCTTCTTTAATTTTAATTTTTATTCTTTATTTTATTTTGCTGCCGTGAAGCGAGGAGCAGCGTGTGCGCTGCAGCCGCGCTCTGCTCTGGGAGGCAGCCTGAAAGTGAGCCTGAGCTGGCTGGAAAGTGATCCCAGTGCAGGCAGGGAGAGAAAGGAGCGGCTGTTGCAATTAGTTGAATGATCTGATAGATAACAGCAGACATGCTTTGTGGACTGAAAAAGGATTTGCAGTCAGACTTTGGTGAGTGAGCCTGTCTGTATTTTAATTATTTTTTTTTTTAATCCTTCCCTTCTCCAGTAGTTTACTTTTGATTACTCCGATTTCCTTTAACCACCTTAAATATCATTAACAATTTCATGTGCTGCTTTGAAAGGGGGTTTTACAAAGTCCAAACCGTTGCATACAAGCTGTGACTTAATTGCTTTGATTTGCAAAATATACCCTTGCTTCTCCGGAAAGAATTTCTCCCTGTGACCACTGGAGAGTACCCTTCAGGCTGCCTCCCTCCATCCCCTTCAGCTGGAAGATTGGCAGACACCGGGGGCTCTTCTTAAGGCACTCCAGATATTGCAGAGCCTTTACAGCTGTTGTGCGTGGGATATTTTTTTTAATAACAAAATCTAAATGTAGCTCTTTTATTTTTCACAATCAGCATGTGAATGGACCGGGCATTCAGCAGTGGTGAATAGAGGGCTCTGGGGGAAGACAGGTGTCAGGGACTCTACTGATTATGGTGGGACCACTGACATCACCCCCACCTCCAGTGTAATCTTCTAATACCTTGTCTAATAAATATTTTGTCTCTTGCTAGAGATCTGCCATTTCAATGAGCTGCTAACTCCTGTTTGAGAGCCCTGGGATGAGAATTCACTATTATGGAGTATAAAAAAAAATCTATTTCATTTTTGCAGAACAGTGGGTAGATGACTGTAGAAGGGCACCTTTACAAAGGGCACAATCACCAGGACCAGGCCTCAGTTTTTCCAGGGTGGACAGGCTCTGGTATTTCTAACTGGGTGCAATATTCAGGTAGTTTGTTGCATGCTGTAGTTCTGCTTGTTGCAGTTAAATATGCTGCATGGAGCTTGCTCTTCCGCTCTGATGCAAGCATTTGCCTTTTAAAATCAGAGACATTGGAGTTTGAAGTACAGAAGTAATTTATGGTTTCTGAACCAATTTACGTTGCCTGAAGTGATGTAGTAGGACTGACTTTGTCCTCTCCTTGGCCTCAAGATGCCCTAAAGCATGAACTTAACTTTAGAAAATCGTCTTCCCTCCCTAAACCAGAGGGGTGAAAGAAACCAGGTGTGAAGCAGTTTAGCCTGGTGCTGTTGCCTAATCCCATGGATGGTGATTATATGTAATGTTCACTTACTGCAGCAGCAGAGCAGGTAGCAGTTTGGGGGCTGGGGCTTATTTTGAAGCTGCCTGAGACATGGTGATGAGTCCTGGTAGGCAGAGGGAGTCTGGGCACATGATTTAACAGGGCAGGAATGCAGCCATTCCATGAAAAGATCAAAAGACAACTTGGCAGGAGCTCCCATCGCTCTTGGGGCTGAGCCATAAACCGGGCCCCTAGCTCAGAGGTGGCTGACACCAGCTATGCTGGAGAAGTCTTCTGGATGCCACCAGCCATAGGGGGGGTAATTCATGCAGTTCCTCCCGCATGTCACCAGAGGCATCTGGTGCTTCATGCAAGTCCCAGTGATTGTTGTGTTGCTGCAAATGGTGATGCTGTCTGGGTGTTTGCTGATCAAATGAAAATTATTCCCAGTCTCGGCACCAAACCTTTCTTGGAGAACCTTGGGTCAATATCGTGCATAGCTTTGTCGTGTACAAGGGCATGGTGCAGTCACTAAGCTGGTAAGGAAGCTGCCTTCACCCTGGTATCAGATGCTTACCATTTGTTATGGTGGTGCTCCAGAGGACCAAGCCCAGGCTTTCATCACCCAGTAGGTACTGTCTTCCTCAGCATCCACAGATTAGGCCACCTTTTGCACCAGCCACTGAGCAAAGACAGAGGGGAGTGGGCAACTATCTCATTTCATGTCTGCCATCACTTCTTAGTTACTTAAGTGCACAGAAAAAAGCTGTGAGAGGAGTTTGGTTACAGTGGATTGGGTTTGGCTTTGCTGATGCATAAGGAGGCTCTCTTTTGGCCCCTCAATGGGTTATTAATGGTTTTTTTTTTTCCTCCCTATATCCAGGCTTTTCCATGAAGCTCATCTCTGGAAATCATCTCAAATGCAAGCAAGAAAAGTGAATTGCTATCATATTACTCAGTTTAGTATTTTAAGTGTGATAGGCAAAACAAGAAACCAGTTGGGTTGTTTCAGAGAGGCTTCCATATGTTTCAGAATTACTTTCTCGGCCCACTGCCATTAGGGTCTTGCTGATTTCTTTCCTTCAGCCACACTCAGAAGTTTTCTAATGGGACATTTTAATAATATAGAGCTTTTGTCTGTCCTTCAGAATGGAAGGATTAGAAAATGCAAACTACCAGTGATTTTTTGGAAGATGGAGGAAGCATTTATCTTCTGGTTACAGTAAGCTTGTGTGTGGGTCTACTGATACCAGTGTGATAGTGTGTTTCTACAAGAAACCTTGCAATTTTGCAGTTGGAGGACTTCCTGAAATGCTTTATGGCCTTTCTGAAGTCCAGGTAGACCCTTTATGTTTTCTTCTAGCAAAATTCACATTTGGTTAGTCCTTACTGCAGGATCACTGCAGGTGTGGGCAGAACAACAGAGCTCACTGAATATCTTTCAAGCTGCTCCAAGTGACCAGCTGAGGATCCCATTGCAAAACAGCCCTAGTTAAATGGTTAATTGACTACAGCACAGGCAACTTCAGAAGATCCTTTGTGTTTCAGATGTGTGCATTTGGGTAACTTCATTATTTTTAAGTTTGGTTTGTATAGAAGGCACAATAAATATAGATAGTAGATGAGGATGTTCAGTGCTTTTCTGTTGAGTTTTTTATTTGGTTTTAGGGTTGGTTTTTTTTTTTTTTTTTTTTTTGGGTTTTTTTTTTTTTTTTTTTTTTTTTTTTTTTTTTTTTTTTTTTTTTTTTTT